>PVLD010014794.1:0-51015 GCA_004027595.1 Dinomys branickii | reverse complement strand
AAAAAAAAAAAAAAAAAAAAAAAAACTAAACCTGATCCCTACCTCACACCAATTGAAATATTGATTTTTAGAGAGATTGTAAACGTTAAAGGCAAAATGTAGAACTTCTAGAAAGTGACACAAAAGCCCTTAGAATGGTAGAAAGTTTCTTTATCAGAGCACAGAATGCTCTGACCATAGAAAAGGATTTAGTAAGTCAACTGCCCTAAAATTTAAAATTCTTCTTGTCAAAAGACATTAATGTGGGAATAAAAAAGCAGATTGTAGAGTTTGGAAAGATATTTCATCTACACATAACCAACAAAGAACTTACTTTTTACTAAGATAACACAACTACAAGTTGATATGGAAATGATTAACAACTCAATATTAACAAATGAGCAAAAACTAAGCACTTCCCAACAAGAATACTTTAGCGATGGATAAATGTGGAAAAAGGCAATGAATTTCATTAATAATTAGAGAAATGAAAATTGAAATCACAAGGAGATAACCATGGTACCCTCAAGTAAGTTGAAGACAATTTAAAACTTTGACAATATCAAGAGTTGACAAGGATGTGGAACAACAGGAACTGTAACATATTACTGCCACACTGGCACAGCCACTTTGGAAAACTATTTAGCAGTATCTATTACAGTCAAACACACTTCTACCCCAGTGATCCAACATTCCCTCCCTAGATAGACACCAAACAGAAAAATTTATTTACATGATCCTAGAGACCTATTGAATGCTTATGGCTGTTTTATTTAAAAGAAATCCCAAACTGAGAACAACCCAAATGTCCATCTCCAGTAGAATGGATCAGTAAATTGGACAATACTCATACAATAGAATATTATATAGTAATGAGAAAGAACAAGGCACAGCCAACTACTAGGATGACTTGCTAATGTCACGCTCTCTGAAAGAAGCTGGTCATCAAAAAGCACATACTGCCTAATTGCACTTATGTGAGGTTTGGAAGCAGCAAGAATGGGAGATGAAACTGAGAGAAAAATGAGAAATGACTGTCGTTGGTTTCAGCATGGGGGTCGCCTTTCTGCAGAGGGCAGGGTATCAACTAGGAGAGGCCTAATGGGAACTCCTGGGGAGCTAGAAATGTTTTTCATCTGGATGTTGCTTTTTGATAGTTGAGCTGCACATTTTAGTTTTTGTGAGTTTCAGTCACACATAATGGGTTTTTGGTGTGTGTTAAATTTCAAGTTAAAAAGAACTGAACCTTCTAGCACACAGTAGGGACAACAGTGGGAAGGGTCCCAGGGTTGGAACAGCATCCTTGGGGAGAAAGGCAGGACAGTACCACAGGGAACAAGATCGAGGCAATGAGACCTCATTTTCTCCGGGTGTCGGACACCCTATCCAGCTCTGACTTGGCATGTGGGAGAGAAGCGCTAGTGTGCCTACCCAAAGAAGAATGAACACATAGCATTTTCCACCTGACGGCAGCCTGCTGGGGCTGTGCGGTTGGGCCGGGAGGATTGGCTTGGCCGATCGGTGTGTGCAGTGAAGTTTTCAAGAAAATCAACGAGCAGAAGCCACAGCTCTGAGGTTTTAATGAGCTCTTATTCAAAGCACATGTACAGGATTAAGGACACAGGAAGCTAATTCTTTGCCATAATTTATGCTGATGCTGAAAATCTTAACATGCCAACCAAACATGTTTGTGTGTTGTATGTTGTTTTCAAAATTCTGGTAAGACTTCCACATGTAAAGGAAAGCAGGAAGGGAGGGGCAGAACCCACAAGCCACACTGTGCTGGAAGGCCCAGGGGAGGCTGGGAGCAGGTCTAGTGTGCTGTGGAGCTCTGAGGAGCACCCCAAGTGCCTCAGGATGGGGAGCAGGAGGAGGTTCGGAGAGCGGAGGCAGGGCTGGGATAGCCTGCCGGAGGCAAGAGGCTGCGAGACCGGAACAGGTGGTCCGGCAGGTGTACATGAAGAAAGCAAAGAAAGGGGCGTCCCCATCCCCATTGTGTGTGACCACAGCTCTTGAAAAGACCCAACAAAGCAAGCTCCCTGCTCTGGCAGCTGCCTCACTTGTGGCCACCCATCTGCCACCCTCCCGCCCCCATGACTGCAAGTCTCCCAGCAACACAGGCCTTGTCCTCGCCAGATGGGGCAGGGGAGGTTGAAGGCCACTTTGCTACCTAGCCTGGGCACAGAGATGGATGGGGGAGACTTCGCAAGCAGGCCCTGGGTCGCTCTCTCCTTTACATCTCACTCCCCAAAATTGTCACTACAAAGGATTATATATATATATGTATAATTTTTTTAAAAAATCCAAATAATGACTGTGGCAAAAAGTTCAAAGTAAAACTGTGCCATTAGTAGGTCTCCAGTGTGGCCAAGGTTTCTTACTCCCTCCTATCAAAGTCTTTCTAAGAGAAAATAGCCAGAACTTTAGAGTCAACCAACTGGGATGGGCTTCCTAGCGAGGCTACCGCTTTGTGAGCTCAGAGAAGTTCTCCCTGAAAGAATCTCTCTCCTCCCATCCCTCCTCCACCATGGTTGAAAGGGGTGGGGTGTCCCACAAAGAAGGTTGTACGTTGGCTCTGGTACTCCCTTCCAGTAGGGGACCGGAAGTCCCTGTCCTAAGGTGGAATCCACGCTGGCGGGGGAGAGGGGAGAAGCACTATGTCCACAACATACTGTGAGGCCGATAAGGGGAGGGAGAGGAGGAAATAAATCAGCTTGTTGTGGGGGTGGGGGTGGCCCTGCTGCAGGGTGGACGGGAAGGCCTCTCTGTGAAGGGGCCCTGAGCGATAGAAAGGAAACCAAGAGGCTGTCTGAGGGTGTGGACAACAGGCAGTGTGGACCACAGGCTGTGAGCCGGTAGGGAGTGTGCAAGCTTCACAGCCAGTACCTAAGGAAAGGGCGGCCCAGAAAGGCAAAGAAACTCACTCAAGGCCACCTGGGGGCCAAAGACCATACTGAGAGGCTGCAACAAGGTCCTTCCAACCCTAAAGCTCTTGACCAGGGAAAAGCCCCCTGCAGAAGCTGCTGCTTGGGACTCTGCAACAAAATGAGGTTAGGATGCCCTTCCCCCAGCATGGGAGGAGTGGGAGCGGCCAGGTCAGGAGGAACCCTGCTCAGCCTGCCCAGTGTCTGGGCGTCCCTGAGCTGGACTCAGGGGAGGGGACCAGGATCCAGTGCTCCTCTGACTGGCTCTGGCTATTCTGGGCCACTCTCCCAAAGAGGGCAGTTGCTGCCCAGGGCCTCTGAGGGACAAAGTGCCCCCTGGTCTAATCTCCCTGGCCCCAGGTGTCCTTGGTGAAGACTTAAACCAGGGCTGTAAAATGGTCCAATAACTATTTCTAGAGGTTAGTGAGTCAATGAAAGAATGCAGGAGTGAATGAGCAAAGGAAGGAAGGAAGGAGGGAAGGAAGGAAGGAAGGAGGGAAGGAAAGAGGGAAGGAAGGAAGGAAGGAAGGAAGGAAGGAAGGGGATGCCCGGGCAGATAGGGAGCATGGAGAGTGATGTCAGGAGGCTCAAGGGAGGAGATCAGAGAGCTAGACTCAAGGGAGCCCCCTTAACCTTGCTCCTAGTGCCATCTGTAAAATGAGCCCATCAAGGACTCTCCCAGCATTCCGCACCTCTCCTTGCTCCTGGGTCAGTTCTTGCCATTGGCCAAAGGGATACAAGGTGGGTTCTGAAGGCCCCTGTCCCTATTTGACCAGGACATGCCTAGGACATGCTAGCACATGTCTAGGTTGAGTAAGTCCACCCCCAGCACAGATGCCAGCCCTGCAACCTCTGGAATGTTGCTGTCTTCTGGGACCAGTGTCCAGACACAAGGTTGCACCGGGGCAACAGAAGATCCAAGCAAGGATTCAGACTCCAAAGACACAGCCTGTCTTCCAGAAGGACCTGGTTATAGCCAGAACCGAGCATGCGGATGCAGGGGGTGGCTATACCCTGTGGTTTCTGATTCTCTCCAGTGAAGCTTCTCTAGGTCAAAGCTCAGGAATCTGCTCTGCTGCCAAGTCCCAGGGTGGAGAAGTGGGGAGGGGGCAGTATTTCAGGACCCATCACATAAAAACAGACTGAGGATCTCCCTATTTTTAGCAACCAAGCTGCATGTACCTATTTCTCCCCCACCAGGAGCAAAAGCTCTAATAAACATCCGTTCACACCAGCCTGAAAATTCCTTAAATAAAGCAGCTACATTTTGGCATCCCTGTGCTCAAAATACATGCTCCCTGGGTTTTTAATACCACACACGCTCTGCATAATTTCAGCCCGAGTGCATGGGCTGCGGACTGTGTCCTCCCATGAGTCACTGTTTGGGTATCGGCAAGAGGGAGAACTTGGCAGGCTCTGTGGGTGTGTGGGGTCCCAGTGCTCAGTCCTGGTGGTCGGCATGAGGGACTGTACTTCTCTTGATCCTTAGGAGGGGACAGTAATCATGAGCCCCCCCCAGCTGGGTTTCCTGTATCACTCACTTCATGACATGCCCCTGGTTGGTGCTCTAGTGGTATCCTCTTGTGTACTTTCTCACTTTCTCACTTTCTCGCCTGCCCACAAGGTCCTCTCTGTCCAGCTCCTGTGGACTCCCACCCATCTCCCACCGTGCTGACCTGTGTTCCTTGTGGTCCAGCCACACCAGCCTTCTGCTCCTTAAGTACACTTAGCTTTACCCAACCCCATGGCCTTTGCACCTGCTGTCCCTCCTGCCTAGAATGTTCCTCCTGACACCACCCCTGGGTCCCCCAAGTAGCTGCATCTTTATCACTAGGGTCTTACTTCAAAAGACACCTTCCGGCAGGCCCCCAAACCTTGATCGTTCTGACAGACAACCTTTCTGTTCCTCCTCCCTCAGGCATAGGTTATCTCAGCCCTGTGCTCTATTTTAATCAAAGACTTTTGGGCAGGTTTACTCATTTATTGCTTTTCCTCCTGCTCAAAGGCCAACACAAGGACAGGGATCTTACGTGCCTGTGCACAAATGTTACCCTTGGAGCCTCTCCAGCACATAGGAGGTGCTCAATGAATATCTGTTAAGCACATGATTCCTCACAACTTTCAGCAAAGCTATGCCGTTTCCTTTCTTTCTTTCTTTCCTTCCTTTTTTTTTTTTTTTTTTGAGACAGGGTCTTGCTGTATAGTTCAGGCTGCCTAACTATGTAGCCCAGGCTGGCCTCAAACTTGTGGCAATCCTCCTACCTCAGCCTCCTGAGTGCTGGGATTATAGGTGTGTGCTATCACACTCAGCTTTCCTTGCTTTAGAGATGAAAGAATGGAGAGTAGAGAGGTCATGTGACCTGCCCAAGGTCACCAAACCTGTATGTGGGGATCGTCCCCAGACCCATGAGCTCCACAGTGGGTCCAAGCCTGAAGTCTAGCACTGAGCCCAGCCCAGCTTTGCTCCTCAGTGAATAAACCTGGACAGGGATAGGAATGAGTCTGAGTATCATTTGCCTAACTAGCCAGTGCAAGGGCACCAGGGAGCTTGACAGGACTTTGATCACAGCCACAGCAACAGGACAAGAACTCCACCCATTGAGGCAAGTGTGTCATTTAGGCCAGCGGCTCTGGCAAGGAGCTCACTGAGCCTGTTGTGTAAGTCAGGTTGTGATAGGGCGTCATTGCCACCTTGAAGGGCTCAGAATGAAAGAGCAGGGGGAGGAGCCTTTTCAGAAAATTTCAGGCCAACTCTGAAAGCCTGTCACCCGCTCACAGAAGTAGCACCTCCCACGCTTGGGGCTCTGTTCTGCTACTCTCCCAGAAAGAGGCTCTCCTCCCATCCTCCCTGGAGCCCAAGGCTGTGGGTGGCAGGTGCTGTTTTGCATAGCATCAAGCTTAAGGTGCAGTCCATTGCAAAATGCACCATCACCTCAGACACACAGAAACATGAATCTCCTGCCTTGGAGAACAGAGGAGATGTGGTATTCCGTCTTACAAAGATACTCATCTTAGAGAGGCCCCTGCAATGGTCCCCGACAGCACCCTCCAGTCTGCTCAGGGTTGTTCTGCAGGCTTTCCATGGCTCTCCACGGAGGCGTTCATCCTCCAGGCCCGCATACAAGCTGTTGCTGGCCCTGGGAGCCCTCCCTGACTCAGCCAAATACCACGCCCCTTTGGCCCTCTCAGGCTCCGTGGTCTGTAGGCGGCGCTCTTGTTTGCCATGTGACTCCGGAAGGAATTTGTAAGTCCATCAAGGGTAGTGACTGAGTCTTGTTCCTCTTGTCAGTCAGTTGTGACATAAACAGTGTCACGCAGTGGTGCTCCTTCTCCCCATGAGCATAAGAATCACCAGGAGCAGGTCCTTGATGGGCAGACTCCTGGACCTGGTCCTTTGAGTCCCAGATTCTGGAGGTCTGGGTGGAGCCTGGGAATATGCATCTTACAGACCCGCGGTGATTCTGTGGTAGAAGATATTGTAAAGGGCTATTGTACGACTTCCTGCTTTGGCTCACCCTGACCTTCAAGAGGGCCCCAAGGAAGTCTCCTTGGGAGATGCTGGGTCAGAGCCCTTCTGGTTGTAAGGTAGAAAAATAATATGAGAAATATACCTGCCCCAGACCTTCATGGGCATACAGCACAATCCCTTCCAGGCCAACTGGCCTTTGTATTTCCACTTGTGTCCTGTGGAAATACCAGTCCTAGTGCCCTCTCCCCTGGAGCTCTGCTTGCTGCAGGTAGATCTCCATGCCTCCTTGTGGGGCCAATGTGCAGGCACACAATCCCTCTGCATGCCTGGGTGGGCTTGGGGAAGGCAGGGAGGGAGGGGAGGACACCTTTGTGCAAAGGAGTGGCTTTATGTTGGACTCCCGGGCTAGCAGCTGTAGGAGGTGCAGTGTGGACAGTGCATATGGTAAGTTCCTGGCACTTAGTGCCTGGTGGTTTGCTAGTGCCTTGGGGTGGGTCTCCTTCCTGAGCTCTCCTTCTGACAATCTCGCTGCATGTTCTCATGGCTTCTCAGACATCACTTACTCTGTCTCACTCACTTTCATGTCACTGGGATGAAATACCTGACTCCCGCAGCAGAGTTTGGTTTGGCTCACATTTTGGTGTATAGTTGGCTGGCTCCAAGGCGGGGCAGTGTGGCAGAGAGGCACGGCAGAGGAAGAGCTTCTTACCTCACGCAGCAAGCAGAGGGCATGAAGGGAGGAGCCGGGGAGGGAGATACAGCTCTACCTCTTCTGGCCAGACCTCACCTCTTAACAGCGAGTCAGGTATAAGCCCCAGATGCTGGTCACCTTCCAAAAGCCCCAGGTATGAGTGCACAAGGCTCTTGGGCAGTGATGGTGAAACTTTCAGAGCTTTCAATGCTAGCAAATAGCCGGTTGTGGCATGGGTGCCACAGGTTCGCCACCACTGCTCTTAGGGCCCATCTAGATATAAACCATAACATATCCTAAACATGAGGCTGGTGCCTGGCTGCTAAAAGCCTGAGGGCAGGGAGGTTTGGATGCTCCTCTGAGAAAAATGGGGAGCTATGGAGGGATTTTGAGCAAGTGGTAAATGAAGCGGAGAGAGCAGAGACTTGCAATGTGCCTGCCACAGTCCTTCACCTAGGACCCAGAACTTAGAGCACCCACCTGTGAACCGTGAGGGTCACTGCCATCAGACCCATGGCCCAGCAAAGCCAGGGGTATGGCAGGCTGAATTCAGTGCACATGCAGTTTCTTCATGCTCTGCCTGGAATCACAAGCATGGTTTATAACTGATGGCAGGGCTGAAAGGAGCTGTCTTCTGAGATGCCCTTCTGTGCCTGCTCGAGTTCTAGGAGATCAGTGCTGTCAGACCCTTTGCTTTTCTCCTTCCAGCCTCATTTCTCACCCCTGTAAAACAGGTCTCAAAATAAGCCCTGCTTCTTGGGCTGGCTGAGAGATTCCAAGGAAGACACAGATATGACCCTACCCAAAATGTAGAATGTGTGTGTTAGGGACACATGGGGACTGCATCCAGGGTGCTGGTGGAGAGAATGAGATGGGCCAACATTTCTCTCACTGTCTCAGTGAGTTGGAGGTGCAGATGGAACAGAGTGACATTGGAGAAGGAGATTGAGTGTCCTTGAGTTTGCATTGTGTCGTTCTTGACCCTGATTGAGGCAGTGCATCTAAATGCAGAGGCAGACAGATGCACACAAAATCTCTACTCACAACACCCTTCCTCCCCATGGTGCCCAGTGTCTTTCATGTAAGTCTTATCATATAATGTTTCATAAACCACTTAAGTGGCTCCCTGTCATTTTGAGGTCAACCACCAGTTCCTTCCTATAACCTATAAGCTTGGCATGGTCTGGCCTCTGTTATTGTCTGATTCTGTCTCCATGCTTTGTTCTGTTTCTGGGGTCTTTGGCTCCTCTAGCTGGAGGTCTTCCTGTACCTCCCTCTTCACCTAGGTTGCACCCCTCAGGGTGGACTCGACTTCCTCTCTCTGCCTTCCCACCTTGCTCCAAGCTTGTAGACTCTCTTTGTGTGTGTATGTGTGTCCTTTCATGTATATAGGTGTGCACTTATTCCTAAAGCTATTTCTCTATTGCATTTTCCTGTGGTCTGTGAGCTTGCCCGTCTAGTGGCCTTAACTATTTGCTACAGTCTGAGTGTTTCTCTCCAAAATCCACATGTTGACACCTAATTCACAGAGTGATGGCGGTGAAAGGTGGCAAAGGTGGCGTCATCCCACATGATCAGTGCTCAAGAGGCCCCAGAGAGCTTCCTTGTTCCTTCCACCATGCAGGGACACAGCAAGAAGGACCTTCTATAAGCCAGCAAGTGGGCCTTCACTAGACCCCAAATCTACCTGTGCCTTGACTTTGGACTTCCAGCTTCCAGAACTGTGAACAATAAATGTCTATTTTTATAAAGCACCCACATTGTATTTTGTCAAGCAATACAAAGGGACTAAGACTCATCTGTTCAATGAATGAGCAAAGGCATGGATGGATGCATCCCAGCAGTCATTAGGGGAGGAGGACCTACTGGGTGGGAGTGGAGAGAACAGCTTGGGCTCCCTGGGCTGGCTATTTCCAGGAAGGACTCATGTAACCCCTCCACCCGCAAGAGGAAGGAAACTCATACCCTGTTTCTGAGTCAGTGAAGCCTGGACTCATTTCCTCAGTCCACACACAACTTGCTACATTACTTGGGCGAATCCCTTTGCCTCACTGGGCCTCAGAGCCCTCACTTAGAGAAAAATTGCATCTGCTGCTGAACTGTTTGCACCCTTCTTAGGTGTCAGTTCGGTCTGTCCGCTGAATATGCTGCTCAGAAGACCTTTCTTTCTTGCATCACACAGCAGGCTTTGAAAATCCCCTTCATTGTGTAAATAAGGAGGGGAAGAGGGGTGGAAGGGAGGTGAGGGGAATAGGGAAAGAAAGAAGAATCAAGATGTATCATGTACAGGTACCAGTTCCCTATGATGAATGTGATTATTACGTACATCTAAAATGTACCAATGAACTTAATTAAAAAGAAAACGAGCCATTCAGATCACGTTAAACGCTTGGGGGACAGGGGAAAAGAGAGGGGAGCCCTTTCCTTATAAATTTCATGTAGTGGTGTTGGCCACCAGTTGTGGGTTCTTTTGCTCCATTCAGATGAAAATCACAAATCAGCAAAGTGCAACTTTGCTAGCAGCTCCAGGGTGTGTCAGTGTCTCTCAGACCTTGGTGTTGCAGCAGGGGTACTGCGAGTGCCTAAATGCCCTCTGCCCTTGCTGTTAACAGCCTTGGAGCCGGCAGTGACCTCGTCAGTGCCTCAGCAGCTAACCCTTGGTCACTCTTCTAGTTCTTAGCAACTTCTGCTGGTCTCACTGATCCTGGCACATAGCCAGCTCATTGTTGCTGCTGCTTGCGGGATGCTGCCAGTGCTATCAATCTCTGGAGTGTTTCAGGGCTAGTGGCCCAGTGTTTACAGCTCTCTCTCTCTCACTCTCTGTCTGTCTGTCTGTCTGTCTATCTATATACCTATATTTTGTGGTACCGGGAATTGAACTCAGAACCTTGCACCTGCCAGGCAGATGCTGTGCTGCTGAGCCATATCTTGGCCCCTCTCTTTCTCTCTTAAAAGTGACCTACTTGTCCACACTACCCAAGATAAGAATTCCAAGTAGATTCACAGAACCTCCCCAGCCCACACTATCCCCCAAAGAATCATGCTGCAGTTTTGAGCAAGGTTTTAGAGATGGCCAGTCACTAGAGCAGAGGGAAACCTAGAACAAGCATAGCAGCCCTGCTTATAGAGAGCAGCAATGGGCCTGTGACTGGTCCAAATTGTAGACTTCTAATTGGTCCACAACTGAGGCTATTGATTGGTTTAAATTGTTCTGAATCCAAGGCTGCTGCTTGATACAACTTAAAGCTTGCTGCAGTCGGGCCAGATATGTCTGGGCTAGACGCCCAGGACAGCCACAGGTGCATCGATCAGCGCACTCTTTTCTGGCTGGCTGTGGAAGAAGGGAAAGGTTGGGTTGTGTCTGCTCTAACTTGGTGGGAAGCAATGCAGAGTTGCTGCATTACTGTAGGTCAAGCTCCACTAACCCTAAGGAAGCCAGGAAGGGAAAGGCTGGTGACCATGGACCAGCAAACGAGGCTCAGGATGCGGGGATGCAGTCAACGCTTCCTCCAGGCCTGTGTTCCCACTGCCAGGGTGGCTCCTGCGGTCTCTAGGAAGTTCTAGGAAAATGTATCTCCTTGGCCATACTGGCTCCCTGGGGGGTGAGGTGGGATGGAGAGACACAAGGGTGTGCGTGTGTGCGTGTGTGTTTGTGGGAGTGGACAGGGGTTATCCCTCCAAGGTGTGAATCTGGACAAAGCTGGTAGAAGGAGGAGGGAGCCACACAAGGAGAAGAAAACATCAGGGCTTGTTTTCTGTTGCTTGGGCAGGAACGAGGCAGCGGGTGGACCCAGCTTGGGGGTTTCAGGTGGGCACTCAGAGCAGCCCTGGGTTCTCCCTAGGAGACCCTGGTGGGGGCTCCACGCTGGCATGCACCCCACATTGTGTGCCCCTGGTGTGACTCAGCTCTGCAGGGAGACCTGGCTGTCTGCTGTGATGCGCCTACTACAGATCCTGGAGCTCAGTTGTGCAGTCCCTCAGTGCGGATGAGCCTCGTGATAGCTCTGCGAGGTAGCGAAGTGTCTGCCTTTCACTGATGAGGACGCTGAACTTCACGGAGGTTTGTCGTGTTCCCAGGAAGCACAGGAAGTCAGCCAGGAGGCCCCTGGAGGCTACATTAACTTTCTATGGACAGTGTGACAATACGGTAAAAGCCTTTAAAGTGTGCCCAGGTTTGACCTAGTGGCTACACTCTTACAAACAGAGGTGAGGAATATGATAATTAGGCCAGCTGGGCATAATGGTGGACTTCTGTAATCCTAGCACTAGGGAGGCTGAGACAGGAGGATCACTGAGAGCTTGAGGCCAAACTGGGCCGTCATGAGTTCAAGGCCAGCCTGAGTTGCATAGCAAGATCCTGTCTCAGAAAAAAAGAATCAGGCCAGGGCAGCTATAATTCAGCTCTGTAGCATTTTCCATAACAGTGAAAACCTAGAGCCACATGCCAACCACATGCGACTTGTTGAATAAACTCTAGCAATGGAATATTATACAGCCATAAAAATTAATGGGATGATGAGAGCATTCACAAATTGCAGAGCTGAGATTGGAAGTCTCTGTTCTATTTCTGGCTCAGCCACTCATCAGCTTTTCTTAATTTTAAAATGAAGGTAAATCAAGGGTTACAGAGCTTTCATAAGAATTGTAAGAAGTACATGAGTTGATTTGTATAAGCACTTATATTAACAACCTGGTACATAGGGGATAACTCGTAAATATATGAGCTATTATATTGCTTCTTGGCCTTTTGGCTAAGATCAAGAGTAGTATCTCTTCTTACCAGTTTAACATTGGTTACTATTATGTCTATGGGTTTGGATATTTAAGGCCATTATTTATCTAATTGTTTTTCTGTCCACTGCTCCCCTAATTACACACATATTAAGCCTCTTGAAAGTGTCCCAGATTCACTGATGCCCTACTGATTTCTTTAAAAATTATCTTTGTCAGGCTGGGCTGTAGCTCAGCAGCCAGAGTGCCTGCCTAGCATCAGAGAGGCCTCAGGTTCCTTTCCCAGCTCCATAAAAAACTATATCAAGTTTCATTTTGGATAAATTTCACTTCCGTGTCTTCAAGTGCACTAGCCCTTTAGGAGGGGCTCGAGATGGGACTTGGGGCCTGCAGCATGCTAGGCGTACACTCTACCCCTGAGCTGCACACACGGCCCCAACTAATCTTTTCTGCCACAAATCCCATTCTGTGTAGTTTCTTGAAGTCTTTCCCTCTAGCAGTTTGGCTCCTTTTTGCCTTTGAAACTTGTTTTAATTAACTGACAAATAAAAGTTGTATATATTGGGCATAACAGTATAGTTAATGTTTTGGTGTACATATACATTGTAGGTTGGCCAAACCAATCAGTATACATTACCTCACATATTTATGCTTTTAGTGGTGAACCCCTAAACTCTACTCAGCTATTTTCAAGCCTATGATATATTGGTTTTTTTTTTTTTTTTGCGGTACTGGGGATCGAATTCAGGACCCTGCGCTTGCTAGGCAGGCGCTTATTCCACTGAGCTATATCCCCAGCCCCAAGCCTATGATATATTGTTATCAGCTATTGTGTTAAATGTTTTCTTCCTGTCTAACTGAAATTGTGCGCCTTTGAGCAACATTTTTATACTCTCCCTACCCCTCTGCCTCTGGTAACCCTCATTCGACTCTGTGAACCTATGAGTTGGGCTTTTTTAGTCTACACATGAGTATCAGTGAGATCATGTGGTATTTGTCTTGCTGGTCTGATATACTGTCCTCCAGGTTGGCTATGTTGTCACAAATGGCAGGTCCTCCTTCTTTTGAAATGTATAGGGAGCAATACTCCCTTATATGTGTGCGCCATATCGTCTTTGCCCATCCATCCATCTGTGGACACGGGTTGATTCTACTTCTTGGTTGTCATGGATAGAGCCGCAGTGACCATGAGAAGCAGATGTCTTTGCAGTATGCTGATCTCATATCCTTTCGATCTGCACCCAGAAGGGGGATGTCTGGATCAGAAGGCAGCCCTTGTTTTAAGTTTTTGAGGAGCCTCCATGCTGTTTCCTAGTGGCTGTACTAATTTACATTTTTACCAACAGAATGCGAGGGTTTGATTTTCTTCACATGCTCAGCAACACTCGTTCTCTTTTCTATTTTCAATGACAGTCATTTAACAGGAGTGAGGCGGTGTCTCCTTGTGGGTTTCATTTGCATCTCCCTGATGACCAGGGAGGTTGGAATTTTTTATATACCTGTTGCCCCTTGGTAACATTCCCTCTCAGAAGAGAATGATGTAGCACGTGAATTAGGTGGTAATTTTTCCTAAATACATGTTACTTATATGCAGAAAACCCAGAAAAGCATAAAAAGAATGAAACTTAGACAATAAACAAACCAACAACTTTTCAAACTCCTCTATATTTTAAAAAATAGGTCCTGCTAATATTTGAGTATAAACTTCCAGTCCTTTTTTTATGTGTGTTGGAGCCAGTAAGTGGTGTGGTATATTTTAGTGAAGATAATCTTTAAAGGATTTATGGACAGCATGTTGATAAGAAGTTTTCCAGAGTATCCAGGCATGGCGGAGCAGGCTGACCTAGAATCCCAGCCACTCAGGAGACTGAGGCAGGAGGATCATAAGTTTGAGGCCAGCCTGTATAACTTAATGACACTTTGTCTCAAATTAAAACAAAAAGAGTAGAGATTCAGCTCAGGGACAGAGAGCTCACCAAACAAGTGTGAGTCCCAGGATGTGATCCCTGACACCACTAAAAAAATGAAAAACAAAATATTCAAAGTAAAAACAAGAATTTATAGTGGAAAGCACATGGAGATTTCACCCCTGTCACAGTCCATGCTGCTTCTTGCCCTTCCTAGAGAGGTAACCAACGCCACTACTTCTTATAAGAGACTTCCAGGGAGTCTGTGCATATCCAAGTACGTTTGCACATGTACGTGAGGGCAGGGATGGGTATCCCTGGGATATGTGTGAGGTCAGGGATGTGAGTCTGATATCAAAATGTACCTGAAAATGGCTTCTTCTCGTGACCACCCTCTGGAATGTTCCTCCATGTCAACCTGTAAGCCCTTCTCCGGGCTGGTGTTTTAATTGCTACATAACGGAAGGATGCACCTTCATATAGTGAACCAATCTCCAATTTGCTGGGAGTTTCCATTGTTAACAATTTTACATTTTTGTGGCCACGCTGTGTTGTTAAACTGGTAAATCTTAGATGCTCCTGGGGAAAACAAGCCCTGATTTGCAACATTTGCCAGTTTCCTCAGTGTAAATATCTCCACTGGGGCCTATTCCAGGCTACTGACATGACTAAAGCCACCAGTACATCATGGAAGGAACGCAGCGCTCACCAGCCTATGTGAGCTGCCCCAGCACACCAAACCCTACAGGGTACTTTTTAGAACTGTATAACTTTTAAACAAAACTTATGGCTAAGTGACAGGTTATTTGGGCAACTTTAAGATATTTCTTGGAGCCCTTGAGGGTTATAGGTGTCTAGGAGGCAATTTGGGAATCTTATGGCTTTGATGCATTGCTTTTCTCTCTCTCTCTCTTTTTTTTTTTTGGTCTTTTTGAGACAGGGTTTCACTATGCAGTTCAGGCTGGCCTTGAGCTTACTTTGTAGCCCAGGCTAGTCTTGAACTCACAGCTATCCTCCTGCCTCAGCCTCCTGAGTGCTGAGGTTACAGGTGTGTGCCACGTCTAGCATAGATTTGGGGGCATGATCAGACACTGGCTCTGAGCTGACCAATACCTGGAGGGGAAGGTATCTCTTGTTTTGTTTTTTTTTGTGCCAGGAAACAAACTCAGGACCTTGCGCTTGCTAGGCAGGTGCTTGTGTTGCTGAGCAATATCCCCGGCCTGATGCATTGCCTTTCTCACTGATGAGATCCAACTGGAGATCCATTCACCCACTAAACAGCACCAACGCATGTCCCAGAAGGCATCTTGTTGTGTTGTTCAAACCCACACTGGGACGTTCACTCTGCACTCTATGCCACCGCCACTCTCTGACTTTTGTCTCGGGCTGTAACACCTGAGTTGCCACAGCGCTCCCTTAACATACCGTGGGAAATGATATCATCCCAGAACTGCGCTTAGGAAAGGCAGAGCTGGGCAGCACAAAACGTCCTAGGCGCTTTATAAATAAAGGAAGTATCCTAGAGAGGTAGAAGGTCTGTCTGCCTTTAGTAGCTGTGTAACCGTGGGCAAGTTATTTCACCTGAGTCTCAGTGCTCTCATGTGGAAGATGGGGATGGAGCGGGATTTGTAATAGTACAGCCCATGCAGGATTATGATGAGAATTAATGAGCAAACATAATTTAAGCACTTAGTGAGGGCCTAGCACATAGGTGGGCAATAAGACCATCATCACCACCATTGTCACCATGCTGTCAGAGTACACGGTCACCATGAGCTTACACATGATCTAGGTTTCCTCTAGCTCTTGGCTTGGGATGGGTCAGGGTGACCACTATAGACCTCACAGGCTAGGCTCCAACTCAGTCCTCTCTGGAATGGAATGGGTCCCCATTGGGTCCTTTGATCTCCATGTTTTCATTTGACTCACAGCAATGACTTTCAAGGCAGAGCTCAAGGCTTCTTCAAGAAGCTTCCTCCAGTAAGTCTTTTCTTATTTGTGTGGGTGGGGACTCGTGCTCTAACTGGGATCCTGGCTCCCATCCCTCCCCATCAGCTTTTCCTGCCTGAGATGGCTTCATGAATTTTCCAGCATATAGCCTGCCATCCACCCATCCACCCTTCTATCCATCCATCATTCATCCACCCATCCACCCATCCTTTTAATGAATTGATTACTTAGGTCTGTTCTCAGCTTTAAAAACAGAATCACTGATGTCCATGCACTTGCCAAGGAGTCTAATTTCAAGCAAATCCAAACAAACAAACTAGAAGCAATCTTCCATATCCTCGATCGTTGCTGTCTGTCTGACCCTTGGCCACCTTCCCGATTTGACTTGATTTCATTTCTCTTCCACTCATCCACCCTGTTCCAACAATGCAACTGATTTTCACTGTTTTCACCCTCTAAGCTATTTCCCCACTCAGAGCCCCCAAGGCCATTCATTCACTCAGCCCGGAGGGCTTTTTTCCTCACCTCTGGCCCAACAAGTTCCTTTTCCTCGTTCCACCTTGCGTGGTGGTCCTTCAAAGAACACTGCATGGCTCCACCCCAACCAAGGCTATGCCTCACTATGTTCCCTCATGGGCTTACCGTAATGCGCTAGCCTTGCCTTTGTGTTTTGTTTAGTATTTGTCTCCGCTGTAAGACTGCTACCTTCATAATGAGGGGCCTTATATGCTGCATCCATGGGGGTGCCTGGCAGAGTCTATCCTCAAGAATTGGTTGAGTGATTGAGGAAATATTTAGCTAAACTCAACTGAAAGAAATAAGCATAAATATGGATTGCTTCAAAGACAGGCTGACCATCTCCCTTCCCAGATATTCCCCTCCTTACACCTGGTGGCAGGGAGCAGCCAGATGAGAACCAGCTGGGAGCAGGGAGGGCCTTACCTCAGGGCTGGAGACCTGAATTCATGGCAAGAAGCACAGATGTGCAGAGGGGTAAGATCAGAAGGTGATGCCCCTCAGGTGACTATGGCAAGAATGTTCGTTATTATATAAGGTTCACACTTGTGAGAACCTTTGGGAGAGTCCTACATTGGTGCTAGGAGGTAGGTTAGACCCCAGGCTCTGAATTTAAACAGTCTGTATACCAGCCCATCTCCCACCAATTGTGTGACTATGGGCAAGTTGTGAACTTGTCTATATCCCATTAAGAAGATATAGAAATAGTGCCTACCTTGTAGAGGTGCACAGTGAGTAGTATGCACCTGACAGATGCTAGCTACTATTAGAATTCTCTTAGGTAGCAGATTTGTTCCAATGGCATGATTATTGGGCTTCATATAAGTGACCAAATTTCCCTTTTCATTGCTGCTGCTAGGAAGCTAAACACCAAGTCTTTGGCCCAACCACAAGGCATCAGGTTATGTTTTGTGAATGGGCTTTATTTGTGGCTCCATGTAGACCCCAACTTTGTTATTTGTTTCCTTTTTCCTTATTCTGCTGTTTATTTGGGTAGTTTGCTCTAACTTATATGTTCTTAGAAACTGCCTTTAATCTTTTTGAAAGTGATCTGGAATCTTCTGGGACAAGTTTCTGCTTGCACAAGGCTAATTTTGTCTCCTAGGCAAGACTGTCTTCCTACTCAAGACTCCTAGGGAGTAGAGGGCATCGCTGAGACACTTTTGATGCCCTGCCCAGAGCCCTGCAGTTCGCCATAACATTCTAAACTGAGTGCATGAGCTGGCAGAATGGCCAAAGGGTTAGAAAAAGAAGCTCCCTGCCTTGACGAGAGGAGAGGAGGCAGTGGACTGGGAGGGCTATGTGCCCTCAGATGTCCATAAAACTGAAAACAGCACACATGGGAAGGTAATGAGCACTGCGCGGATGCCCTGTGCCTCCAGACCACAGGGAACAGCAGGGATACCTGGAAGGCCCTGTCACCACAGGGGCCTTTGATGCTCCCCACCCAGCTGCTGGAGCAGTCAGCCAGCACAAGGAATCAAGCTCCATCGTGATTCCAGGAACTAACAGCCTCCTCACCAATACTGCATTACTTCTTTTGTCAGAATGTAGGATCAAAAACAAAAACATACAGGGCATGGCCCATATTGGCCAACCTCTCCTTCCTTTGGCTGTGGCACAAGGCTGGCACCTGGGCCACGGATTATGGATGGAAGTTACGTCACCTCCAGCCCTGGCCATGAGACTTCTCACACTGTCTGTCTCCCAGCTGAGCAGAGAGAATTTGACTTGGTGTTGGGCAGAACCACATACAACAGGAACCTCGATCCCTGAAGGACTACATGGGCAGAGCCTGCATCTCTGTGCTGCCTGCCCTCAGCATCCCAGTATCCCTGGGAGAGAATCTGAGGAAGAAGCTAAATGCCTTCAGGGCATAGGAATTATTTATTCACCTTACTGGTGAATGCAGTGAGACCTACTCTGTACCAGGAGCCAACACAGGCAATGGGTACACGCTTTTCCACTCAAGCTTCTCAACAGGCCTGAGAGACAGGCATGACATTTGTTCTCACAATGAGGAAAGAGGCCCAGAATAACTTGTCCCCAGATCAATGGAGAGCTGCATGTCTGAATCTCATTTCCATTACTGCTTGCTGTGGCACGTCTCTTCCTGGTTTACAGCACTAGCCTGGATAGAAGGACATTAAATCAATTGCTGGAGAAAATTGAAATTTTCTTAATAGCACATAGAGTTATCATTTTATGACATCATAAAAAATCCTTTTGGGGAGAAGCATGAAATAATTTTAGCTCAGGTCCAGAATTAGGAAAACTGCTTCTCTGATCAACTGGTACATATATTTTTATCTTCTAAGGACAACAAACCATGAAACATGCATGTTTCCTACTTTGCTTTGCCTGCTAGGAAGCTCAAGGCCTTCTATCACCACTAGAGTCAGATCAGTAGACTTGGCATGTGCTCACCATACTGGCTGAAAGGATGAATGAGTAGGAAAGGAGCTGGCAGGTGAAGGACTGGGTTGAAGTTGCCCAGGTTCACAGGACCCCAAGGAGCAAAACCGAGCAGCTTTGAATGCAGGACTGGAGTTCCATGTTCCCCCACTTTGGTAAAGACAGTCCCAGCCCAAGTCCCTGGACAACCTCTGTCCCCAGCCTGCCTCCGCAATGCCAGGCTCTGCCAATCGAGTCAGCCGCAGCCTGGCCCACTCCCCAGACTGACTCCACAGACTGAGACAGTCACATGCGCAGCCCAGTCACCATGGTTCCCTTTCTGAGGAGGAGCAGCCGGGAAGGTGGTTTGCTCCTGCTCTCTCTCCCACCCTCTCCCAGTGTCCTCGCCTCCCCCAGTCTGCTCTTGGGTTGCTGTTGGAGCGAGGAGCAGGAAGAATGTCGTAGATAGTGCATCTGTTGTTCTGGAAGACTATGAAGACGCATTAAAATATGCTCTCTGTGGGCGTTTGGTAGGCTGGGGCCTCTGGAAGCTTAATAATGGGGGAGGGTGCAGAGGAAGGGAGAGATGGGAGAGGCAGAGGGATGGATGGAGAAGGAGACACTCAGAGGAAGGGAGAAGGAGAGACGGGTGGAGAAATAGAGAGAGGCTGTGGCTCTGTGGCACTGCCACGTTCTTCCGATGCTCAGCCTTTTCCTCGGGCCCCAGACGGAGATTTATGAGCATTTACCCTGCGCATCCACATTGCGAGGCTGACACACAGACACGGTGGTTATTTTTGGAAGCAGTGGTGAACTGCTCATGGGAACGGCCCAGCCCAGCCCGAAACTGTGGCCCAGGGCTTGCCTGCCCCCTCCCTGTCCTCTTCCTGAGCCTGTCCTCTGTCTCCTTGAAGGAGCCGGCAGGAGGCAGGCTGGGTGGGCTTCTTCCAAAACCCACCCACAAGTCGCCTGGGCTACTTTGCCCACTAGGCTGGATGGCCAGGAGGGCCAGCCTGCTGAGGAGAGAGCTGGGCGTGGGTATGGTGGCCGGGATGGGGGACATCTGGGGAAGCCTAGAGGGACAGGGGAGGCAGAGCCCCAGTGGTCGTGATGCTCAGCCAAAGGCTTTGGACTGAGTCCTGCTGGGACACAGGTGTCAAAGAAAGATCTTGAGCAAGGACTGGGGAAGGTTGGGATGCTAAGGCAGACCTGGGAAACAAAGGCAAGCATCTGGGTACCAACTGATACACCCCCGTGCCACAGCCAGCATGTGACTGATTAAAAATAGTCACTCTAGACATAAAGGTGTTTGCAGAAGACCTGGTTTATCTGCTTACTCATTTTATAGATGGGGAAACAGGAATAATTTTACCTAGTGCCACGTGCTCAGAATTGTGCCTTAGAGCGTTTTACTAAGAAGAGTAGGGTAGGAGGTAGGAATCATTTTTCTCTCTCTATTTCTCTCTCTCTCTCTTTCTTTCTCTCTCTCTCTCTCTCTCTCTCTCTCTCTCTCTTTCTTTCTTCTTTCTTTCTTTCTTTCTTTCTTTCTTTCTTTCTTTCTTTCTTTCTTTCTTTCTTCCTTCCTTCCTTCCTTCCTTCCTTCCTTCCTTCCTTTCTTTCTCTGTCTCTCTCTGTCTCTGTCTCTCTCTCTGCTGAGAATGAACCCCAGGGTAGGGCATATGCTAGGCGGGCACTCTGCCACTGAGCTCTGCTCCTGCCCTGAGGTGGGACCCTCCATGAGTACCTACATGCCATCCCTCCACCCTCCCCATTTCCTGGTTTTCTCCCAACCACGCTTTTAGTGTCCCATATCCCTCAAGTTCTCCCAGAGGCCCGAGTTCACCCCAATTCTGGGTGGGGCCCTGTTTCCTTAAGAGCTGTGCCTGGCTACGGCAGCTTTGCAAAGGGAAGAGTGCCCTACACCCACCCAAACACACTGAATCTTGGGAGTCTCATCTGGAACGCTAGGACAGACGTGCTTGCTATCTCTGGCTGTGTTTGAGATTCACGAGGATCTCCCTGACAGGTGTTAAAAACCATCTGGCTACCATGAGAGAAATCGGTATCAGGACTGAAGCCCACAGACCAACCTAAAAGGACAGAGCTGAGAGAACAGAGCCGGAGCCCTGGCGGGTCCCCACCTGATGCCCACACACTCTTGACTACTCAGCTGCGTGAATCGATAAAGCTCCTCTGTTGTTTGTCACTTAGTTCTTGCATTATATAAGTGGTGTGATAGGGTCAGAGAACAGACCTGAGACCGAGATGCTGGGCGAAGAATTTACCAAATGGCAGATCACTTCCCCTCCCCGAGCCTCAGTTTCCCCACCATAAGGTGATGATGGTACTCCTTGGGTTCCTAGGTTGTTGGGAAATGTGCAACATGACTGTCAGGTCTGACACAGTGCCTGTACTGACTCTAGAGCTACATGTTCCTTGATGTTGTCCTTAGGATCCAGACTGTCCTGCTCCTGTGCTTGTAAGAGGAGGCCCCTAAATCTTGTTCCCCACATCAGATGTCGTGACTGTTGGGAACCTGGGCAGGAAGGTTCTCTGATTATATTTCTTGAAGCCACTATCCTGGGATCCTGGGCATGGTGCCCCCGCCAACTCTCAAACTTGCCTTTGATAGGCCAGGGAGCCAAAACTAGTGGTTTTGCTAGGTTTCGGACAGGAAATCTATTTTGGGCCCAGGGAGGAGGAGTTCTTGACCTTCTGTCTTGGACAGAGGCATTACTATGAGCTCACACAGGCACATAGGCCCCATGGCACCGAGGAGGCTTGCTTCCCAAGGGGGGCCAGCCAGACCAGGGTGGGGCCAGATGCAGGGAAGATCTTCTATTTCCATCACACAAGCAGCACACATGGTGTAAACTCGACAGGCTGCACTTGTCAGGAAGAAGTAGGGCCCCTCTGCACCCCGTTTTCCAGGGCTACTCTACAGAGTATCCACAGCAGACAGCTGTGGTGACATCTTTCCAGGGACATTTAATGGCTCCTCACCCATATGCTTTTTCTTACTGTATAAAACCACACTATACCCACCCTTCTATAGCCTGATTTTTGAAACAGCTTTATGACAATATTTACATACCACAGAATTCACCCATTTAAAGTGTACCGTTAATTCATGCTTGCCAAGCATACACAAGGCCCTGGGTTCTATCCCATAACCTGCGAAAACAAGGGAAAAAGCACGCAATTCCCTGGCTTTTAGTATACTCAGATTGTGTACTCTTAGCTATGATCAGTCTGAGCTCTTTTACTGGCTCGAAAAGAAGCCTGCACTTCTTAGCCACCAGCCGCAATATCTCCACACCCCATCCCTATGAGGCCATTCACCTGCTTTCTGTCTGCACAGAGTTCCCCGTCCTGTACATCTCATGTAAATGGAATCACGTTATTCACCACCCTCCCTGACTGGCTTGGATAATGTTTTCTAGGCCATGCTGTGGTGGCCATCAATACTGTATTCCATTTTATAACTGAAGAGCGTTCTACCCCATGAATAGACCTCGCTTGTCGTTTTTCAGTGGATGGACAGACATAGAGGCTGCTTTCACTTGGTAGCCATCATGAATAGTGCTGCTACGCACGCTCACATACATCTTTTCGTGGGCATATGTTTTTATTTCTCTTGGGTCTATACCCAGAAGTGAACTTGCTGGGCCATATGGAATCCTTTTGTTCAACTGTCTGAGGACCAGCTAGGCTTCCATAGCTGCCATCCCATTTTGCATACCTCCCAGCAGGGCACAAAGGCTCCAATTTCTCCTCCTTTCTGTTGCTTTTTTCCATCCTTGGGCAATAGCCACCCCAAGAGATAGGAGGTGGGATGTCATGGTGGCTTTGATTAGCACCCTGACTCTTTCCTCTCAAGGTTTTCTCTGTGTCACAGGTAGTTTTCTTTCTCTGTCCCTCCCTCTCCTGTTGATGGGCACATGTGTTAGTTTCTGTCTTGGGTCACAATGAACACCTCCAGGGCAGAGAGAGCCCTAGGCAGGTTTTGACCCTGACTCTCGGAGGGTATTTGGAGGAGACCTCCTGGCCAGTGTCTAGATTTCCTCAGCTGGATGGACAGGGCTCCTTGCGCAGGTTCTGCTCCTGTGCTATTAGCCTTGGGAAAGTCACAGAACTTTCCGGGCCTTCGTGGAAAGCAAGGCTCACACTAAGCTCCTCGGCACCATTTCCTGTCCCCTCCGTTTTCCTCCTGCCTCAGCTGTCTCCCCTTGAGCTGCACTGACTCCACTTTTCTTGCCACATTTATCACAGTTCTTCTGCTAGAGTCTCAGACCTCATTCGCCTCTCCCAGAAACCTTGGGACAGAGGAGAAGGTGCAGTTCAAAGAGGGTAAGCAAGCAGCCCACAGATTCCCACAGGTAAGCCCACACCACTAACCCTGGCCAGAACAGTCAGGCCTGGTTCTTCAGCCTTCTCACAGGTGATCTTGGGCAGTGGGCATTGCTCTACTCAATCTCAGGATCCCCTGTGGATCCTAGGGTGACAAGCTAGGAACCATGCTGGGAAGCCGGTTTGGCCCTCAGACCCTCTCTCCATCCTTCCCCACCCATTCTGACCCCTGCAAGCCTGGCCTCCATGACGGTATTGCCTGGGCCTCTGTGCTCACTGATTTGTGCCTGTGTTGGGTGATGAGCAAAACCAGTGCTGTTCCAGGAGGTGAAAGAGAGAAGAGCTGGGGTATTTACCCCTCTGGCTCCTTCCTCGGCACTGGTTACTTTTTTAGAGGAGGCCATAGCTCCTTCCAATTCTGGCACTGCCTCCCCACCTTGCCTGGGTAGGCCCAAGAAGACAGCAGCCCCATAGTCTGCAGGCCCAGGGCTCCTCTTGGATCTTCCCTTGTTTCTTGTGGGGTCCTAACTGATTTTGTGATCTTTCCTCCTAGGGTAGGAGGAAGATTGACTTAGTCCATGTTCTGATGCTATAGCAGAATACCTGCAACTGGGGAAAGTATAAAGAAAAGAAGTTTCTTTCTCATGGTTCTGTAGGCTGGGAAGTCCAAGATCCAGGGGATGCATCTGGTGAGAGCTGTATTATAACATGGCAGAGGGCAGCACATGATGGCAGAGAAAGGAAGAAGAATTGGAAGAGGAAGGAAGGAGGAAGAAGGAAGAATGAGGGAGAGATGGAGGAGGAAGAAAAAGAGGAGGATGAGAAGAAGCCAGATCTCATTCTTTTATCAGGAACACCCCACCCACGGGGATAACGACATTAACCCACGCATGGGGGTAGAGTCCTTGTGACCAACACTTACCCTCAGGCCCGTCTCCCAGCACAGTTGCTCTGGGGTTTAAGCTTCCCACACATGGACTTTGGGGGACACATTCACAGCATCCTGTGAAGAATGATGCATAATGGTCAGCTCCAACCTCAGCCCCACATCACCTTGCCCTTCCCTGGTGGAAGGAGTTCCTATTGTTGTCTGACTCTTTCTTTGCCCATCAAGAACCTGGCTACAGAAAACTCCAGAACGGAGGATCACACCATCCTGGAATCTTGCCACCAGATCCGCCCTAGCAACTGTGAATAAGTAGGACTGAGGAGTGAGGACTTGATTTCAGGACAGGAGGCCGCTCCCAAGGCTTGGTAGGCAGCCCAAACTGTCTTCGCTACATCACATGTTCCTGGCACTTGCCAGACGCACACTTGGCCACTCACAAGTGACACAGACAGCCTGTGTAACATGTACACACACACAAGAGAACCCCACACACCCATCATATTTTAAAGACGCCACCTCTAGGGATCACACGCACCCGGGCCAGCCCCTGTCTCATACCCCACATGCAACACGACCGCTGTGGATCCTTCCAAGGACTTAGCAAGGGCAGATTGGGGATGGTCTGGCCCTGGGTGTCTGGAAAACCAAGCTGGGGTACCAACCCAGGCCACAATGCTAGGGTTGTGTGTGTGTGTGTATGTGTGTGTGTGTGTGTGTGTGAGAGAGAGAGAGAGAGAGAGAGAGAGAGAGAGAGAGAGAGAGAGAGAGAGAGAGAGAGAAAGTTGTGTGTGTGCTATGGTTTACACCTCAATGTTTCCCTGAAACCTCATATGCTCATAGGCGAGGCTTTGGGAAGGTGATCGGATCACGGGGCATGGTACTCATTAAGGGGTCAGTCCACTGATGCATTTATAGCTAAACATGATGTTGGGAGGCGAAGCCTGGTTAGAGAACGTGGTCACTGGGGGCATGGCTGAAGAATGTATGTCCTCCTCCCTTGATCCCCTTTGATCTCTCCCTGCTTCCTGTCTGCCCTTCCATGAGCAAGTCTCCTCTGCCATGCCCCATGTCCGCTCAGTCTCAGTGTCCCCTCTAGTGTGACAAGCTAGGAACCGTGCTGGGGAGTTGGCTTGTCCCTCAGACCCTCTCTCCGCCCTTCCCCACACACTCTGAGCCCTGCGAGCCTGGCCTCCGTGACGGCACTGCCCGGGCCCCCGCGCTGCCCGACCTGTGGCTGTGTCGGGGGATGAGCAGAGCCAGTGCTGCTCCAGGTGGTGGAAGAGAGAAGAGCTGGGGTATTTATCCCTCTGGCTCCTTCCACGGTGCCCAGCCTTGAAGCCAGCTGACCCCGGAGTGAAACCTCTACAAACTGGGCCTTTCCTCCTTAGAGTTGTAGGTGCCGGGTATGTTGTCACAGTAAAGAGAAAATAACTAAGCTGTTGTGCATGTCTATGTGAGTCTGAGGTATGTGTGTGCATGTTTGGTGCATGTGTCTGAGGTATGTGTGTACATGTCTGGTGTGTGCATGAGGTACGTATGTGTATCTCTAAGGCACGAGTGTGCTCGCACTCTCAGAGCCACTATCCCCCTGTCCTTCACATCAGGGCCAGGCACCAGGCCAGGAGGGACAGCCCTGCTGCTATCTCAGAATCACTGAAATTACCCAAGTTAGCCAATTCTAAACTGCCTGGTTTGCCTGTTCTTTCCTGCAAGATAGCAAAGGTCCTGGCCCACTTCCACCTCACTCGTCTACCTGCTTGCCAGCCCTGGCACAACTGCGTGGCCCTGTGTGGCCCACTGAACTTGTCTCTGTGGGCCTGTGAGGGACATCCTGCCTCTTCAGTGGCAGGTCTCCCCTGACCAAATGACAATAACGAAACCTATACCTGCAGGACACAAGTACTAGCTGATCCCTGGACCTTTTGCATCATCATCCACCACCTGCTTGCATTTCTGTCCCAAGACAGCACTCCTAGGACTCCGCCTGTCCCAGGTGGGAAGGCTCCCTGCTCCCTTGTGTCCTCAGGCTCACCACGGCTTGGATATCTGGGTGCCCCCAACCTGCCTCAGCAGTCTGTCTGAGTCTCATCCCTCACATCCCTCCCTTCTATAGCCTGCACGGCCAGAGGGTGGGCCTAGGCTGCTTCTAAGCACCATAGTAGGTGCTCAGTAGGCCTCTGGGGGATCTCCAGGCACTGTTTAAGTAGAGGGAGATGGAATCTTGTAGCCATTTCACAAAGGGGGAAAAGATGCTGAGCTGAGCAAGGAGGATGCCCCGTGGCTGCTGGGGGGGCCAGAGATGGCTCAGGGCTTTGTGCCAATACCTGAGCCTCTAGGCTGGTGAGGTGCTCCCAGAAGCTGTGTATCATGGTTCTAGGCTCCAGCCCACTCACCCCTCGGATAGATTTGTACTAGATCATACTAAAAGCAGTGAAAGTGAGAGGCCAGCCAGGCCATAGGGAGGGGACCAGCCAGCAGGCTGGGGCTGGGGGACTGGGTCATGAAACACCATAAGCCTTTGAAATAAAGTTGAAAACACTTGTTCTATAAAAAGAAGAGAAAAAGGCCCAAGTCAAATAACAGCTCTCCTGTTTTGTTTTGGGTTTTTTCACTTTGTTTTTGTTACTAATAATTCCCCAAAGCAAGCTGCCAGATTTGGGGTTCCCTATGTAGCTCTTCCGGTCCCCTGCTTCTCCTTCAGACTCATCTCCAGGGGACAGAAGGCCACAGGAGGTGGCACTTAAATTCTTTTTTTTTTTTTTTTTTTTTGGCAGTACTGGGGATTGAACTCAGGACCCTGCGCTTGCTAGGCAGGCGCTTATTCCACTGAGCTATATCCCCAGCCCAGTGGTGGCACTTAAATTCCCGGGTGGCCCCCTGAGCTTCCTCCTGGGTGACCCCCCGACACACACACACACACACACACACACACACAGATATCTCTGGATATGGAGATGGATGGGCAAGTTATTTCCCAGGCCTCCTTGCCTGTGAGATCGTGGCCGATTACCTCAGTGGAACAGCTGCCCCCCGGTCCTAGCATGGCCCACCCCCACCTCTGCTGGCTGTGCTTCACAGCATTCTGTGGGCAGAATGAAGCATCATTTATTACTGCCTTCCCGCCATAGGAGTTCAGAGGCTCTCTGAGGGTTGCGATCTTGGTCTACCTCATTCACCAGCTGGGCCAGCACAGTGCCTGGCCCAAGGGCGCCACAGTGGGTGAATGAATGTGTGGATTAATCTGTCAGCCATGAAGTCTGTGTTCCCAGGCTCCTGAGGTCATTCCTGCCATATGTACAAAGCCACCCTACTCACTAGACTGTTTCCTCCAGAGTTGCTTTCCTATCCCAGCCTTCCTCTCCCTCAGGCCCCACGCCAGCCAGTACTTGGCACTGGAAACTCTCACCCACCTTCCTCTCCACTGCTCCCCCAGCCCGCCAGCCTCCTCACCACTGTTCCACTCCCTAGTTCACTCTCAAGCATCCTCTAAGGAGCCTGGAGAGCCCTTGCCAAGATATAGAGCTGGTTTTGTCAGTCTCATAATCCAAACCCTTCTCCCTGCCTGGAAGGAGTCCAGATTCCTAAAGCTTTTTTTTTTCTGAGGCAGGGTTTTGCTATGTAGTCGAGACTATTGGCCTTGAACTCACTATGTAGCCACAACTGGCCTCAAACTCAAGCAATCCTCCTGCCTCAGCCTCCAGAATGCTGGCATTACAGACATGCACCAGCACACTTGGCCTCCTCAGTATTTTTGCAAAGCCCTATCTGATCTGGCCCCACAGACTTCTATAGCAGTCCCATACCCCAGGCCCACCACCTCCATGGCTAACCCACTCCCACTGCTCGGTCTTGCTTCACTTCACTTTGGAGCCTTTGCCCATCCTGGTCCTCTCTCCTGGCCTGCCTGATTCCCACTGATCTTTGGGTCCAAACCTCCTCCTCTGGGAAGGCTTTCCGGACTCAATTAAAGGTCTTCTGGGTGCCTAGAAATTTACAGGCTGTTAATTTCCCTTAGCTACCTATGGATGCTGTGAGGGCAGGGGCCATACTTACTCTGGGCTTTGCTGAAGTCCCTGAACCCGCCTGTGCCTGGCACACTGAAGGGTTTCAAAGCGTGGGTGCTCATTTGAATTAAACATTGGTATATTGAACTGAGCTACATGAATCAAATATGAGTGATTTTCTGAACCAGGGACTCAAGATAAGGTGGTAGAAGGTAGTTTGAATCCTACCCTACAGTGCCAGAGATGCTACCCTCTGCATTCATAGCATCTAAGCACCTCATTTACAGATGGAGAAACTGAGGCCCAGAGACCATGAATGTCAGAGTTAGATTGCTGAGCACAGATCTTCCAGCCCCAGACTTACGCATTCCTTCTCTTCCTCCTCCTCCTCCTCCTCGTTCTTCTTGTTCTCTCCCTCCCTCTCCTCTCCTCTCTCTCTCTCTCTCTCTCTCTCTCTCTCTCTCTCTCTCTCCCTCCCTCCCTCCCTCTTTCCCTCACTCCCTCCACCCGGGATGACAGGCAAGTACTCTACCACTGAGCTGCACCCCCACCTCTTTTTCTGGGCCATGCTTGCAAATACTTGCTGGGCTTTGGAAAACCTTGAGGCAGCACAGAGGAGGGCCAAAATGCTCAGAGAGAGGAAATGATTTACCCATTGGCACACAGCTAAGTGGTAGCAGAACAAGGACTGAAACCTAGATCTGTTTGATTCCAGTCCAGTGCTCTTTACCTGCAGAACCTTCCATAGGCTGTAAAGTAGTGCTCATATCAAAGGATAGGAGACTGATCCAAAATAGCATTTTTGCAAAGGTTCTGCCTCAGCCTGCATTCCTTTTCTGGCCCATGCCTTACCTAGGTACAGCTTGTGAAGCATCAGGCTGCCCACCTGTCAGCTCCTGCCCCTCAAATTGGCTCATGCAACTTCAGAAACCTCCTGGGTGTGCATAAGGCAGCTGCTATTTTTCTGCTGTTCAAGCCTGGCTAATTTAAGGCAGCAAAGCTTTTCTTCCTCTTCCTCTTTTAACTTTAAAAGAATAAAAGTCTATATGGACAGCCCGGTAGAAAATCAGAGCAAAGAGCATGAGCAGGCAAGTCACAAAATAAGATGCGCCAATGGGTAATGAATGCACAAGGGGGGGCTCAGTTGCACTGATCACTTAGTAAATGTAGATGAAAACTTCAATCAGATGGCTTCAATCAGTCATTTTATACCGCTCAGGTCAACAGGCTCCGGGGCTTGCACAACGAGGGGTTACAGCTTAAAATCTACAAAAACCATATAGGTTCTGCAAAGATGAAGAAGAGCCAAATGAGGCTCTCCAGAAAATAGCTTCTAGAGGGAGGGGGCCCCAACCAGCTCATTATCTTGCAAGAATGGGCCTGGGCTGCCAGATTACTCCACCTGTCAATCACAGTCAGGAATCAAATTTTCATGAGAATATAATCTTTTTTATTGTTGACAATGGTTTCAAGATTAGACCCAGAAAGTTCCACTCTTAGAAATAATTGGATGGATGTGCAAAGGTGCATGTAAGAGAATATCCATGTTAGCACAATTCTAGTGGCGAAAGACTTTAAGCAACTAGATGTCAAGCAATAAAGCACTGGCTCGATAAAATATGACTTGTCCCCATGGCTGAGCACTGCAAAACTCCTTGAAGGATGGCACTTTGGGTTGGTGTCAATACCATAAGACTTCCTGGTAGATAAGGAAGAGATTGCAGTGTTGATAACCAGATGCCTGAAGTGTTTCTGAACTGGGCCAGATCCATTCACAAAGCAGCCATTATAAAATAAAACCACTCTGGTTTAACATAAACAGGAACCTCTAGAATAGACTATTACTCAGCGGTGTGATGACCAAGTGTGCTGTGGAGATGAAGCATTCAGAACAAATGATTGAGGAGAAGACTTCTGTCCGGCTGTTTCATGGAGATAAGATAATGTCAACAAGAATTCCTTGTGTGTGTGGGTGGGGGGAGGGACCAAAGCAGTGAAAAGTGAAAGATCCAGATGAGTCAGGTTTGCCTTGGGCAGTAATAGACAACTTCTTAATGCAATGGACCGAATGTCCTTGTGACGTAAGGGCTGACGAGATGCTCTCAGGACTCACATACCGAGGTCCCAAATCACCTACCCTTGGCTGGTATCTGCCAACTCAGCCAACCTGAGAAGAAAACCTCTCTCCTTTGGTGGGATAAGTAAAACCGTAGCCCCAGGAAAAAACAAGAAATGGCAAGAGATAGTAAACAAATGAGATATGGGTACAACAGAAAAATTAGAATAGAGGTAATAAAGAGACAAATCTTCAGTGGACGGTACTTCTACCACTGGTTCATTTTGCTTGGTGAATCTGCTTATCAGCTTTAGTATTATGTGACCGTCTATTTTTTAAGATAAAGTACCTGTGAGAATTTGATATAATAGCTGTGTGAAGGATTTATTTGGTTAAATTTCTAATCAAGGCTTAAATGTGTGGGGATATTGAGCTGAAGGTACAGCTCAGGGTAGAGTGTTTGCCTAACATGAAGCAGGATCTGGGTTTTATCCCTAGCACTGCAAAACAGTATGAATTTAATAAATTAAATATTTCCCCACTGTGTGTGTGTGTGTGTGTGTGTGTGTGTAGTGCTGAGAATGGCACCCAGGGCCCCCTGCATGCTAGATTAAGTGCTCTACTCTGAGCCACACCCTAGCCCTAAATGCACACATTTTAAAAATGCAGCGGCTTAATAATTAGCATGTTAAATGTTTTGAGGAATATTTGAAATAAGAAATTAGATGTTGGACTGGCAATATACCAATTGTAATGACTTTTCCTTTCCATGTGCATTCTTTTGGAACTGAAGAAGTAATCAATAGAAATATTTTTTTAGATATCAGTAGCTAGAAAAGACACAAAACGCTCATGCTGGCAGGCGTAGGGGACCTTGCACTCTGACACCCTATGGGGAAGAGTGTAATGGATGCAGGGTGTGGTTGCTGGGTGTCAGTTTGATTAAAAATATCCGAACTCCAAAGGAGCATCCCACTTCCAGGCTTACATGGAAGACAAGCAGGTTATGTAGTCAGGTCTCATAATTTGCAGTAGTTACATGCTATAAAGTCCCTGTGAACACCAAATTAGCACATCCTAAGCCTTGTTCCAGGGGAAAATACATGGTTAGGGTATTGTGAGCCTCTGGTCAGATATTCACCAACTGATGGATACAAAACCTTGTTGTATGTGCATTTGTGCTTAGAAACAGCTTACTTGGTAGACTATGTTAAGTCATTAACACCAAACTCTTATTTTCTTGGGAAGGCACAGTGCAGCCTTCTTGTGCTGAAGAATAGATGGGGCTTGGCATAAACAGCGACATCGCTAACAAAGGCACAAACACATAAAACGATATTAAACACACCGCTAAAGGTCACTTGCTTACAGTAGAGAGCAAGACAAGACCACAGAGCAATGCCTTGAGAGCATTCAGGAAGGTTGCCTGCAGTGACTCAAAGCTTTGCTGGTCTGTGTGCATTGGGGTCACCAGTGAGCCTCAGCAAGCAGAGGAATTCGCCAGTGAGGAACCTGTGAATAATGAGAGCTGACTTTATGTCAGAAAGATGTTGATAGCAACACTGCAGACCAAGGACGCCACAGAGGTGGACTAGTTGCTAATCAGCAGGGACCACAGTTTCCCAGTCTCACACTTTTGACCTATGTCCTGAGGGGTTGTCTAAGAACTGTGGGATGTCTCATAGCATCCCTGACCTCTACTCACTAGACGCCACTAGCACCCTGCCCCTCAAGTTGTGACAATCAACGTGTCTCCAGGTATTGCCCCCTGAGAACTGCTGGGTTGCACAAACTAAGAAGCAGCCACACGATAGAATGCTGTGATTTGTCTACAAAGGATGATGTATAAAATGACTTGGGATGATTTCCACGACATATATAAGTAGGAAGAAAAATGACAGGTGACAAAACTGGATGCCTAAGAAGAGCCCACTGTTTTATCCAGCGTGCTCGCAAGCACACAGAAGAAACGAGATGAGTACTTTTCTGTCTTCCTGCTGGATAGGCATTGCCTGAGGACTCTACACCAACAGTCTTTCACAGTCCACTGCAGGTGCAAGTTTGTGAGCACTTCCTGCTTGGACTGCAGTTTGGATAATTACAGTTTGGGACCCAGAGTCAGGCCTTGCCTCCCAGTGGTGCTTCCAGAAACCATCAGGTAGCTAGTGCTCTTAGCCTGTCATATAGGACCTCTAAGACACGGGGTCTCCACTGCACTCCCTCAGCCAGTGTGTCTTCCTGGTTCCTGCTTGTCCAGGACCTGGCCCTTTTCTTAGATAGGGCCAGCACTGTCCCCCAGGGACAAGACTCTAGTCCCTACCTTCAGAGCTTCATTGGGCTTATACTGAATAGGTTAAAAGCCCCAGCACAGAGCCATGTTCTCTTGGCTCTCTTAGCTGAGCCCTATCCTCGGCACAGGTCCCCTTGGGCGTCTGAACAGTTGCCCAGCTTGTTAGAGCTCCTTACTAAGTTCACTCCTTTCTTCTGTGGCTTGTGTATGAATCAGTCCAGATGTGCCCTGATTGAACCGCGGGCGTCATTGCCCTACCTTCACATTATCTTCCATGCTATGGCTTGGAGATGTGCCTCCAAAAGTCCCAGGCTGTGGTGCTATTGGGAAATGGCGGATCCTTTAAGAGGTAGAAGCTGATTGGAGAAAGGTGGGTCACTGGGGGTGTGTCCCACACATCCCAGGTATATTGAGATATTGGGAACCTGGCTCCTCTTCTCTCTCTTTGCTTCTGGGCTGCCTTGGGGAAAATGCCTGCCTCCAGCACACACTCCTAATGTGCTGTACTGCCTCACCACAGACCCAGGCAACCGGGCCAGTGGGCCACGGACTGAAATGTTTGAAATCACAAATCAAAAGTTTTGCCTCATTAATTGATTATCTCTAGCATTTTGTCACAGCGACAGCTGATTAACTCGCTCCAATCTCAGCATCCTCCAGTTGTCCCTCTCAGACATGGTAGCTCTGGAGTTAGATACACCTCGATGCAAATCCTGCTTTGGCCACTTTGAGTCTGCTTGGCTGTGTGCACTTTGATGTTCTTTCCTGAGCTTCATTCTCTGCATCTGTAAAATGGACTGCTCTCACGAAAAGTGTTAATTGAGCTAAGGAAGGTAAACCCCTAACACAGTGCCTGCCACATGGTAGGTGTATGGGGTTTCCATTTGGGGTGATTAAAAAGTTCTAGAGCTAAATAGTGGGGCTTGCATATTTATTTAACGCCCTTCATGCCTTTTCTTCTGGTACTAGGAATTGAACTGAGGACCTTGTGCTGGCCAGGCAGGCGCTATGCCACTGAGCTATATCCCTGGCCCACCCCTCATACTTTAACATGATTAAAAGAGCAACTTTATGTTATATGTGTTTTATCACAGTTAACCCATCAACCAGTTAGTGCAGCTCCCTTCCTGTTCCTAGTCTAGAGTCCTTTATGCTCTGGCCTATCCAGGTTTTGGATGCCTTTGCCTCTTCTTCCACCTCCAGACACTCCTTAGAAATCTGCGCTGACCTTGAGGCTGACTAACATCTTGTTTTTTCCTCTTCTTGGAAGGCCCAGCCCCACAGAGACCATTCAGAGGGCAGGGCAGGCCGGGGGAGGGACCAGAGGAGACAGAGCTGACCATCCCCTGATACTTCAAACCCTGATGACCTTGGCAGCCTGAGAAGAGAAGCCTCACCCAGCCGAGGAGTGCGGAAGGCAGCCCTTGTTTCTCTGGGGTGGTGGGTGTCAGCAGCTGGGGTCCTCTCTGGGATATTGCTAAGCCTGGGCTGGGGAGTACTCCTCAATCTCCTCTGCCCACAAGCTCCTCAAGGCCACCTGCTTACACTGACTTCTTGCTCATCACCTCTCCCACTTCAAAGCCCTCTCCCCTCTTCTCAAATTCCCCAACCCGGAGCAGTACCTCTCTTCATTCAGCCCAAGCCAGAAACCTAAAGCCTCGGCCCTCTTCTCTCCAGGTACCTAGGACCCCAGGATTCTCTCCTTCTACCCCCAGGGTCTGCCCAGAGGAACCAAGTCCCCTCCTAAGGGTGGACCATACCACGTGTGTGTGTGTGTGTGTGTGTGTGTGTGTGTGTGTGTGTTTGTCTGTGATCCTGCATCCCTGGGGAGGATGAGAGCAACTCTTTGTTGTAGATGGGACACTGCTCAGGGCGCGGAAGTTTGGGGTAGGCGCATGGTGTAGGGGCAGGTCTGGACGAGTTTGGGTAGACCCCGAGCAGCAACCTGTGCTTCCCCCCCACCCCCAGAGCAGGGCTTGTTTTCTCCCTCCTCAGCTGTCAGATGGTTTTGAGCAGGAGTCCTGGCCAGGTAGCCCTCTCCCAGCCTCTGGAGGGCATCTCTCTGTCAGTCCCCAAGTGTTCCCTCCCGTGTTTACAGCACAGGGACTGGACTGCTTTCCTCCGCGCCTTCCAGTGGTGTGGGGCCACTTCCAGCCAGTCTGAGCCCAGCTGGACGCCACCTGGGAGGTCTCCTGCGGATGAACGGGGATGGAGGGCAGTGGGCGCCCCAGGTGACTGCTGGCTCAAGCTAAATGTGACTCGCCCAGGGCTCCTACCCGTTTCCTCCGAAGATAAGGGGAACAGCTGTAGGTCTTCTGGGCCTTGTTCTACTTCCCTCGCCCTGCTTCTCCTCAAACAACCGGCCAACTTGCCTCCCTTTGTCCCCATCGCTCTGCCCCAGGCAGTCTCTCCCTCCCACTTTCCACCCTGCAACCTAAAGGAATCCTCCAGAACACAAGCTTTCTCCCCGCTGACACTTCCAGGGCTCCCTATTGCTCTCCAGAAAATGATCAGACTCCTGTGGACCAACCCAACCTCGCCTTGGCCACTCCCTGCCTCAGGCGCTGTGCTGCTCTCCAGCACAGAGCTGCGCTGCTACTTGCCAACCTTGCTCGCATCGTGTCCTTCCCCTAGAAGCCCCTCACCTGCCTCTCCACCTGGCACATCCTCCCTCATGCTCACCCATCAAGACCCACCAGCGTGACTCTTAGAAACACCCCTACCTAGAAACACCCATTGGAGCAGGCAGCTTCGAGTATTAAGAAAGAAGCAATTTTGACTGCAGACAGTCATGGGTACATGTCCTGAGTGTGCTGATGATTGTGGGGCCTGTGGCAGGGACCTAACTCCTCCAAGTCTATTTTTTCATCTGCAAAGTGGGCCAATAATTTTTACTTCACGGTCGTGGTAAGATTTCCATTAACATGATATACACAAGGACCTGCCTCTTCCAGTAATAACCCAACACAGGGTAGCTACGTATTACCATGTCAGTACGCATCCAGAGGGCACATACGTAGTGTCTCCCAGATATTAAAACAAGTTCTAAGCCAAGGTGAGGAAAACAGAGCAGGAGGCGTATATCACCAGTGAAATAACTAGTTTCCCATGGTAAGCACAGTCACTGACTTTTTACAAAAACAATGTGTTTAGTGGAGCTCCGTATAGTTTCTAAGGGTTTTTAAAATTATTTTTTATTCTCTTTCATGGTTTGATCAATTTGCAGTTCTTACATCCGGTAGTCTGAACAACTTCATTGAAGATAACGTGTGATATAACAACCACTGTTCATCCCCATCACTTTCCTTTGAAACCCTGCACCATTTTTATTGCTTTTGTGTTGCTCTGTTTTTTTTTTTTTTTTTTTTTTTTTTTTTTTTTTTTTTTTTTTTTTTTTTTTTTTTTTTTTTTTTTTTTTTTTTTTTTTTTTTTTTTTTTTTTTGCGGTACCGGGGATCGAACTCAGGACCCTTACGCTTGCTAGGCAGGCGCTTATTCCACTGAGCTATATCCCCAGCCCCCTGTGTTGCTATGTTTTTGTCTATGTTGTTGTTGTTTTTATTCTCTTTAAAATAAAAAAATGTAAAATGTACTTTTGTACAGACAGAAGAACATCTAGAAAGGGACACTGAAAATGTAAAAGGAGTTATTGCTAGGTGAGGCAAGTTTTTTATTATGTGGGTTTTCTATAATTTTTCTCTATGAGTGTTTTGGGTTAAATTTTATCCCGGAAAAGATACCCTGAAATCCTTCTTTCTGCTACCTGTGAGTGTGATCTTATTTGGAAATTATTATCCTTTAAGACATAATAGAGTTAAAATGAAGTCACTCTTGATTACTGTGGGCCCTAATCCAATATGACTAGTATCCTTACGCAGACAAGAGACACAGGGTCACCCAGGGGGACACTCAGGGAGACAGCACTGTGACTGTGGGGGCAGAGACACAGTGAAGTATGGACAAGCAGGGGAAAGCCAAGGCTTTTCAGCAACCCGAGACGCGAGGAGAGATGCAGGTGGGAGAGTTGTCTCCAGAGCCTGCAGGGGAAGGAGGCCTGGCAGCCCTCTGGAGCCATGCTTGAAGGACGCGAGAGAATCAATTCTTGTCTCTTTACGCCACCGACTTTCTGTAATTTGCTCTGGCACCCACAGGAAACTCATGTGATAAGTACTTGTGTACTGGAAAAAGCCTAAAAGTTTATAAACAAGAGAAGGGAAAAGTGGATGGGGGTTAGGAGCCTGGTCAGGAGGCACAGCTGTCAGGTCCTACCCTTTGGAGGGCTTGAAGTGTCTGCTCAGGGCTTAGCCTAGATACACCGGGAGAGGGGTATTTGTTGAATGAATAAATACTCTGGCCTGCATGTGAATGTGTCCCTATCTCTGTCCTGTTTCCCCACCTGCTTAGTACTGCCCCACCTGCAGGCCCAGCCCTCAGTTCTATGGCTGGCATCAGGCGCGTGGCTGACCAGGGACCTGGCAGAGTTCTAGGCCAACAGCTCTATCCCAGCAGCCTCCAGGAGCTCCTTTGTTGGGACCAAACCACACCTTACCACTGCTCAGAGCATCATGCCTCTCTCAGCACTATCTACCCAGACACAGGCCAGACCTCACCATCTCACCCCACCCCGCCGATGATCTGTGGCTGCTCCCAGCCCCTTAGCATGGTGCCCCAGAGCCTCATGTGTGTGGAACGTGACTGCCCGTGGAGGTGCTGCGCTCCTCAGGTGGCTTCATCCCTGGATGAGTTCCGCAGCTGAATGCCCCATTGGAAGGGGGGTGGAGGTGGGTTCCTGCATGTGTGCCCTGCAAAGGTGTGTTCCTGTCCCCTGCTGCTCCCTTCTGCCTGCTTCTTGGCTGCTATGGGCGAGCAGCTGTCTGCCACCAGGCCCTTCTGACATGCTGGTTCTGCCCTGGAGTAAGCTGACTTTGGACAGAGCCCATTGGAAACTGCTAGTCAAATAAACCTCCCCTCCCTTAAGTTGTGGGTGTTGCGGATTTTGCCCCAGTGATGGGAGAGTGATTAAGACGTAGCAGTGTAAGGCTGCTGTCTACTCTGTGCCATGTTTGGTGTCCCCTCCCCCAACTGCCTCCTGGCCCTCAGCATCTCTTGCTGCCACTCATCCAACACTGCACTTGCAGGCCCTTGCCCTGCGCCCTGCATCCTCCCCCTTTCTCTAGCCTGGACACCACTTAGGCTGTCAGGCAGTACAAATGCCACCCTGAGGGGCCACGCGGAGCGCAACTGTGCTCAGCCCTTTTTCCAGGACAGGAGGCAGAGGGGGCCCATCTGGACTGTCTCCAGCCTTCTTCCCCTTGGCTGGATGAGGCCTCTATCTCCACCAGGGGAAGAAGCAGCAGATGTCTTCTGCCCCTCTGAGTGACCTGTCTTCCTTGAAGAATTGCAGGAAGCAGCCCTGGGGACCTGCTAATGAGTTCTGGACAACTTCCCTCAGGCCTGGCAGAGGAGCTTCAGGGAGAGCCTGCGGGTCCTTTTTCCTGAGATACTCTGGCCTTTCTCCTCCTTCCCTGACACTCCTTCCTCTTCCTCCACCAAGGTTTGGGAGGTTGAAAACAGGCCCAGTTCTAAGGGAAGGAGGTTTGTTCTCTTCTGACCTGTGTTTGCTGTAAACAGTTTTTCGTTTTCCTCATTAGATCACACTCTTGAATAAGGTTTTCAGGATCCCTTGGCTTAGTCAGAGCTTACTTGCTTCTAAGGTATAGAAAACACAGTCAAAATAACTGAGTTTAGTGGAAAGCTGGGAGACACCATGGAGATCCAGGGCCACCAAGACTCCAGCAGGAAACCAGACACAGTGATGGTTGCTGCCGTCATCTCTACATCCTGCCTGCCTCTCCTCATCCTTTTGCACAATTTCTCTGGTTAGCTGTTTGCTTGTCAGGGTCTCTGATTCACTGCCCCAAAATGGAGGCCTTATTCCCAGCTTCATAGGCACTGCAGGCCCTGCCAACTAATCCAGGCTTTGCTTGTCCAGGAGCAGTGTTCCCTGTCACCGGCAAACTCACACTGACTGTGTCAGCCGTTCACTTAAGGTCTTCATTATTGGGGTTTTCTCATTTCGTTCTCTAAGTAATCCTACAAGGCAAGCTTTGTTTTCCTCATTTATGAGGAAACTTGATGAGAAAATAGACTCTTAGACCTGTCACCCAGCTTGTAGTCAGGGAAGTTGAGATTTAACTCAGCGCCTGAGCTCTGAAATGGATCGTCTGGCCTCAGCTTGTGAATTTGTTTCCTCTAGATCCAATGTCCCTTCCTGGCCCAAGCAGCAATGGTCAAAAGGATGGAGGAGATTCCCATACTGCTCCAGTGCTGTGCAAGGAAGAGGGGACGGGATTGTCCCCAAGAGCAAAAGCTCCTCTAGGGCAGGGAGTTCTGCCTGTTTTGTGCTCTGATGTATCCAGTGCCTCACACACAATAGGTGCTCAGCAAGCATTTGTTGAATGAATGAACTCCAAGCATGTGAGTCTTGTCCCTGTCACAAGAAGGAGAGCTTACTGGGCCCCATACAAAAATAAAAGTACATTTTGCTGATGTTTGGTCTTAGAGTTCCTTGCACCCCAGGTCTCTTTCCCAGCCTCTTTCTCCCGCACTGTGGTTGAAATGCAATTACATTTCTTTTCAAAGGTTCTAGGCAAAATATGAAGCTTGAAAACAATGGCAGTGGATTGCGTTAATTATCTTCACCTTGTTTCATGAATCTGGAGGTCCAGACCCTAGATTAAGATATGTAAATGAATGAGAATTTGACAGCATCTCGTCAGTGAACGGGTTTCTCTGGTGACAGGTAGGTGGCTTGTGTTGGCTCTAGAGACTCACATTTACATCCTCAAAGGCCCCTCTAGTTTCCTGTCAGCTGTCTGACATATGATACAACCTTCCAAAATTTTCTGGGGCATCTTCTTGAACTTGGATAGTTTTATTTTTTTATTACTAAAAAGAATTAACTTTATTATTGTCAGAAACAGTTTCTTCATGTGGGTTTTTTCTTATCCATTTGTGTCTAGCAAAAACCCTAAGGATCCGAGTGTCCCACCCCTTTCCTTTTCCTTGGCCGCTAAGGAACTCCCTGGCTTGGATGTCTCGCCCCTCCCCACACTGCTCAAGGTCACAGTGTACATGTCCTTTAGCTTCCCACTGGGTGGCCCCGCAGGCAGGAGGAAGGAAGGGCGAGACATCCAAGCCAGGGAGCCTTGGACCCTGGCAACCTCTAAGTTTCAAGCAGTGGCTCCTGCCCCTCCTCTCTGCAGGCTGAGGGTGGTTCCTTTCTGCCCTTCTAGCATCTCTGCAAACCGTGCTGGGAAACTGCACTCGAAGGCTCAGTGTCGTGGTACCTCCTCTGTCTGGGTTCTGCCCTGATAGGGCCACTCGACTTTCTCCACTCCTACCCCAGGAGGGCTCTAGTGACATCAGTTCTTTGGGGGTGTTTATGATTGGGGAGGAGCGGAGAGGACCCTGGAGGATCTTCAGGGCATAGATGGACAGGAGAGAAGAGGAGGACTGTAGGGGAAAGGCATCCCTTCGTGGGTTGAGAAATACAGCCACGAAGTTCACTCCTCTGAGCCCTTCTCTGGGCTCTCTCGGGCCTCACCAGTGGCCTGGACCATGTGGGCATGACCTCCACATGCCATTGTCCAGGCTGAGCTTATCCTCTGGTCTCTCTGAAGTGGTAACTCTCTGACCTGGTATAGAGGAACCCCTGGACAATACTCCTTGAAAGAAGAGCAATTGTATCCATTTTGGCTAAACCTGGCCCTATTTCCATGAACTGATAGGTACAGAGCTGGCCAGGACTTTTCCTTATCCCCTCAACTGGCTTTAAGCAATGCAAATGGGTCCAACCCAGGTACTGATGGGTGGTCTTCGAAGCAAGGTGACTGGACAGTGACGCCCCACCTTCAGCTGCCAAGTGACATGTAGGAGCTAGGCTGTGTGTATGCTGTTGGCTGGGATTAAGACCCAAGAAAGAGGCCGTGACATCTCAGGGCATAAAAAATTACACATCAAAGCTGAAGCACCGACCCCAAAACATTAGCCACTACCTCAAATTGTGTTATGCAGATTACTCTTTCTGCATGTCTGTCTGTCTGTCTGTCTGTCTCTCCATATTGCAGAGGTGATTTCAGGCCTCTTCCCTAGTCCAGCTCACAGCGCTCACATTATTCCCGCCACAACTACCATCACTCATCCCTGAGCTACTGGCTTCTTTATGAATTAATAAAAAAATTAATAAAACCTGGGTCCGGCCCAGGTTGAGGCCTTCATTTTAGTTAGCCGTCTTTCATGCGGGACCCGGGAGCCTCTTGACTCCCACCTACATATTTGTATCTTTATTTGCACCATGGATTGCACTGGGAGTGGTAGATTGGAATTAACTCACTAGAATCCCAGTAACTTTCCCTTGGGAGTACAAATGTGGATTTTCCTGGACTTCGACGGGATCTAGAAGGGCATTCTATGACCTGGCATCTGTTTAGCCTGTCACTAGCCAAACGAGAATCCCCAAAATCACACTGGGCCCTCCAAAGTGGGAGATGAACCGCCAGGTGCCAAGGAAGCACAGAGAGAGCTTGACCGAGGAAGCTCCCCAGCACTTCTGCTCCAAAAGAAGAAATCCTTCCAAGCCTGCATCCAGAACAATGTGGTTTGCTATCCTTTTGCAGAGAGCCAGTATTAAAATATCCTGGGACCTAACTGTTCCCTGGTCCCTACTTTTAGGGTCAGAGAATCAGAAGAGACCAACACAGTTCCTGCTCTCCAGGAGCAGCAGGGGAGGCCCAAACTGATAGCAGAATGTGAGAGGGAAGCTGACAGAAGGCCTGGCAAGGAGCTTCCTAGAAGAAACGTAACTTGCACGATCCACTTGCATCCACCGGAACTATTCTCAGAATGACCAACTTGCTCCCTAATGCAGCAACCATGGTCTGCTCTGGATGTGGAAACCCGACTCAGCCCAGTTCCATAGTTAGTTCAGCAGGTGTTATGGTTCCTATCTTGATGTCCTCAAGAGCTCGTAGGGGTAGTTTTTGGAAGGTAATTGGATTATGGGGCTTATAGTCGATTTGCTGTTAGGAGGTGGCATCTGGTCAGAAAAGGCGGGCAGGTCATTAGTTATTTCCCTCCTCAGCTCCTCTTTTGACTGTTTCTCCTTCCTGGATACCATGCCACAAGCAGCTGTCCTCTGCTACACCTCCGAGCCATGCCGTCCTCTCTCGGGGCCAGCTAACTATGGACTAAAACTAAAACTCTACAAACTGTGAGTTAGAATAAACCTCTCCTCCTGTAAGTTGCAGCTATTGGCTATTTTGTCCCAGCAACAAAGAAAAGAACTAAGACAGCAAGCATGTGTCAGTCACCGAGGATGCGCCTTGCACTGAACTAGGCCCCGGAGAAACGCGGTTGGCAGAGACAGCTGTGCTTCTTTGCCCAAGTGCTTTTGCCTCCGAGCGTTCCATTTCCCTACCTGTAAGTCCTATAACCCCAGCACTCTGGGGGCTGCGGGCAGGAGGATCCTAAGTGTGAGCCCCACCCTGGCAACTTAGTGATTTAGTGAGATCCTACATTCACCTAAATGCAAAGGGGAGCTGGACATGTGGTTCAGTATGCAGGTCCTGGGTTCAATCCCCATTACCATAAAGGAAGTAATAATAATAAAAACAATCTCGGGCTCTCATCCGAACCACACCCACCTCTCTGTAGCTCTCAGGCCAAGCTGTGGCCAAAGACCAGCCCCCAGCGAGGGAGGCCGGCCCTCTGAGACGTGCTCTTCCTCTCTGTTCCTTTTCTCTCGTCCTCTGAAGCTCTCTCCTTGCCTGTCCCAGCCATCTCCGGTCCCTTTCCACCTCACCCTCTCGGCTGCAGCTGGATTGGAACTCCGGTGTTCACTCCTTGCTGTGCACTTGGCAGCGGACAGGGCTGACTGAGAGGACACAGAGGCACTTCCCACAGTACATGGGAGACAGCTAGGGTTGTTGTGCAGTGTCCTCGGTGTGTCTGAGTCACAAGAGCGAGGGTGGAAAATCTGCTTAGGGTGGGTGGACAGGGCCACAGACATCCACAGCCCCAAGGACTCTTGGGGCCCCACTGCAGAGAAGGCTGAGGGGAGGAAGTAGCAGGGAGAAAAGGTCCTGCAGGCCAGGCTGAGAATAGGTCAGAAAACCTGTGATCTGGGGTCCAATCTCTTTCTGGCTGTGTGGCCCTGACCGTGTCACCTCCTTTCTCTGAGCCTCTGCCTCAATGTCTGCACAGCAGGGAAGCTATGGAAAGGACCAGAATTCTGTGTCCAAATGTGCCTAAGCCCACAAACCCTTCGTCCTGCTCACTTCCTCTCCGCTCTTATTCCCTTCCCTGCTTCTTCCCTCCCTCTCCTCCTCCCTCGCTCCTCCTTCCCTCTTTCCTTTCTTTCCTCCCTTCCTCCTTCCTTCCTTTCCCTTCCCCTCCTTCCTCCCTTCCTCCCTTCCTTCCTCCCTTCCTCCCTTCCTTCCTTCCTTCCTTCCTTCCTTCCTTCCTTCCTTCCTTCTCTCCCTACACCTCTCTTCCTTGCTTTATTTTTCCCCTCTTCACACGCCTTCTTGGAAACTGCTTCAGATGCTCTGAAGAGACCCCGTCCTCTCCCATGCTCCCAGCTGAGGTGACTCCTGGGCTACTGCTCAAGAGTCTGGGGTTGAGCGATGCCTGGGGCTCCTCCCAGGTGCACAGCACAGTCACAGAGGCCACCTTCCAGCGGGGCCAGAAAAAGCAGGGCTCCCGATCCCCCACAGACCAAACCTAGCAACAGTGAGGGTTCCTATGGCAACCTGTGATTTATTTTTAGTCGTACTTTAACATTAACATGATGTGAGGGGATCTGAGAGTTATATTACTCTTTTAACAGCATGAAGAAAAAAAAAGGAAAGAAAAGAAAGAATGTCTCTTTGCTTTTTGTAAGGAGATGTCAACTTTGGGGGTGGGGAGGGGTGACAACAAATGCTAAGGTGTATGCAAGGACCTTTCTTGAAAAACACCAGCATCTCCCTTTCTGTAGGGCAGGGAGGCCACCCCAGCCAGGCTCTCCAGGGTCTCCAGGCTGTGCGTCCCAGGGCTGCTCTGAGGAGGAGGGGCTGGGGTCAGGGCAGTCTGAGCCAGGCAGGGTTGGCTGTGGCTCCTCAGCTGTAGGGCCAGAGTGTGGAAAGGAACGCAAAACAGGCCAGCCACTTTGTGAGCTGCATGGACCAGCCTCTTGGCCTCCATCTTGGAGCAGTAACATGAGAGACAGAGACAGAAAAACTAAATTACTGCCCCCTCTGGGGTTGCACCCAGACCCATGGGAGCTCAGGACAGGCTTGGCATCTACCTGCCCCCAGAGGACAGAATGGGATGCCCCCCCCACACCTGCAAGACGACACAGAGGCAGGGACAGGCAGTTCCGATGCAGCAGTAAAGCCTCCGCTGGCTGCAGGCTGGGAGGGAGAGTTCAGCCCCTGCTGTGTGCCCAGGCCTGGGCCATGCCGCAGGACCGTGGAGATGCAGTTTAATTCCTCCTGGGGAATCTCACAGTTAGGTGCAGGTGGTGTGGAAACAAATAACCATGACATAGTGTGGGAAGCTGCTGTTTGTTTGGGAAAGGGAAGCACGAGGCCGAAGTGATGCTTGAACTGGTTCTGAGGGTGAATGGGCCACCTGGGTTGCTAGTTGTATAGCTTGGGTTTATTTCTGCCCAGTGAGGGCTCCCCATTGCTCTGGTCATAAATGGTACCCCCCTGGACAGAAGCCTGGCTGCTTAAATACGCTATCTCTCTCTAGCATGATTGGTCCACAGAATGGGCACATGACCCAAGAATGGCCAGTCAGAGCTCTTCTCTGAGGCTGAGCTACAGATACCAGGAGAGCTTTGCTCTTAGCCTCCTGGAGATGAAACAGCAGCAGGAGGAGGAAACAAGACCACAGACAAAGAGAAACAGAGATAAAAATATTGGCTTCCCTGTACCCATGTTGATTCCTTTAGTGCTAAGCCCTGTAGCATAGACTCTCCCACTTTCCCATATACCAGCTGGACTTGGCTTCCGTCCCTTACAACTGAACCAACCTGACTAATTCAGCTGGTTGCTAGGATTTTACTAACGCAAGGGGACAAACGCACCTACTAAAGGGAGAAGGAACGATGCTTCTTGCACCTGCCATGGATGGCCGCCATCTCCATACCACATGTTTGCATTTTTTTCAGAGCTCATCTTTACAACCAGCTGGGAAATTAAGAGTTTGGGGCACTGAGAGGCCCAGTGACTCACTTAAGCGCACACGGTTAGCAGATACCAGAGCTACACATGCAGCGGGTCTTGCTGACTCCTTGACTAAACCAGCCTTCCTTCCCAACCCAGGAGGAGAGGCCTTTGAGCAGTGACCCCAGGGCAGTTTGCCTGAGTTTAGCCTGTGATCCCCAAAGCATAAACCTTGAACAACCTGCTTAGGAAGCTTCTGATGATGATTAAAAGCAGCCGCCTATGCTGGAGACCCAGACCTCCTGGGTTCTTAGCCAGTCCCTCCCTCACCTTCAACTCCCCCACCTTCCCCACCCTGCAGTCACCTCAGCTCCCTACACAGACTTTCAGCTCTCTGGCTGCCACAGCTTGGTTGCACTGTTCCTTTGCCTGCACGCATGCCTGTCCCTCTTTGTCCACCAGCTCGCCGCCCGCCGCAGTCCCCCTTGCCTTTGTTTCTGTGACCACAACAACAGACGCGACAGGCCTCCCTCCTGTCCTGCCCTCGCGCAGCTCCCTCCTCCCTGTCCCCCAGCCCCATACCTCTCAGCCTCAGCGTTTCTCCCACCGAGGCTGCCATTGTCTGTCCTCATCCCCGGAAGCTGCAAGAGGGCAAATCCCAGCACAGAGCTGGTGACCAAGCGTGCAGGCACCGCGGTGCTGCCCACGACTCTGTTCCTCCAAAAGGGCTGACACCCTCTGCTCTGAGAGCTGTGTCTCACACTCTCTCTGAGGCAGAAAGGCAGCTTTGCCTGGGTAGAAGCATGGGAAACCACGTTTCCCTGTGAAGGACCCTTGGGCAGAGGACTGTGGGCCTCAGTTCTCTCAGTAGGGAGATGGGTAGAGAATGGCACGTTACTGGTTGGTGCTGCCTATTAAACATGCTCCCCGCTCAGGGGCGCACAGGGGTTGGCCCCAGGACCCCCATGGATACTGTAATCTGAGATGCTTCCAGTCTCATGTAAAATAGCATACCATTTGCACATAATCTATACACACTATCTGGAATACCTCAAATCATCTCTAGATGGCTTATAGTACTAAATGCACTGTAAATCCGGTGTGGTCATAATACTGTCTTTTTGTATCTATTTTTTCTACTGTATTTTATTTTTTTTCCAAGTATTTTCTTGGACCTGGCTGAGTTTGTGGATGTAGAACCTGCAGGTACGTGGGGCCAGCAGTACCAGCTTCTTGGGAGCTGGGTCAGGGACTGTCACCCCTAGAACTCCCTCTGGGAGACCGCTTCAGACACTACTTCACTACTCTTGACAGCATAAAAGGCAGAAACACTGCTATCACTATATAACAGAAGAAACAAAGGTACAGAGAGGTCAAGCGACTTGTGCAGTTCCACACAGGAATTGAGCTGTGACTCGAACACAGGTTTGTGGTGGGAGCCACTTTGACACTGCACAGATGTGACTTCAGATTCTGGTTCTGTCCCTCACTGGCTTTGTGTTTGTAGGCAACTCATTTTACTTAACTGAGATTCACTGACATCTGCAAATTCTGGCTCATTGGTAGTTGTTCCGTACCACCACAGCCTGCTCTTCAGAGGCCAGGTGTGCCGGAATGGACTACTGTCCTTCTGGAAGCCCCATGGGCCCTAGGATCCCCAAGTTTCCTTTCCAGGATCCTGGCACCCTGTGCAAGAAGAAGGTGGGCCGAGAAGGGATGGATCCTTTCTCTTCTGAGCCCCGATGTCTTCATCTGTAGAATATGGGCAGCAACAGCATCCCCTTGAGAGGGCTGTGGCATAGCTCTGTGCAACTTAGCACTATGGTACTTAGGGAGACATCCAGGGGCAGAGTGTCCGGAAGCTGGGCTACCACAGAGGAGCACACACGGCACCTGCGGACACAGCCCAGGATGTGATTGCTCTGCAAAGGGAGAGGAAAGATGATGGGAAGAACAGAGAGAAAGAAATGAAGGGCAGAGGAGAGAAGCTAGGGTGGGGACTCAGGGTCAGAGGGCTGCAGAGCCCAGCGTGACTGATGGCCACCCTTCTCAGGGGGGATGCCAAGACTACACTGTTTCTGTGCTTCTGCTAGTAAACTGGTCATTATTTCGGAAGTGCCCTCCACTCACGTATGCGCAAATGTGCCCTAGAGGGGGCTTCTTCCTTCTGCTCTTTGTTAAACTTGGTCATTTTCTTACAAATCACCCTTCTTCCCTAGTCCTTCCCTTCCCTTCCCTTCCCTTCCCTTCCCTTCCCTTCCCTTCCCTTCCTTTCCCTTCCCTTCCCTTCCCTTATATTATTGGAAGAAATATTATTGCTATAATATTTTCAAAATATCCCCTTGGGAAATTTTGTTTTTGTCTTATAGATGGAGATTCTCCAGGAACTCAAGGTCACATGGCTAGGACCCCAACCCATGCCAACCCGTACTCTTGACTGCTGTGTTCTGCTGCTTCCCCGGATGTGACAGGTCCAGGTGTTGAGTGCAAGGGGCCATACAGAGGGCTGAGGTGGTGACCTGCTCCATTCTCCTTCCTGTCCAAACTCTTGCACGGAACCCAGAACCCGAGTGCCTGGCGCCCAGGCTCTCGGCCTCTGTGAAAGATGATCTGACAGACTCATTCATTTCTTTGCCTTTAAAGGAAATGCCCAGTAACAGCCTTTCAGTCTGGACCTGTGGATTTGGGGCACTCAAGAGGGGGATGTCTTCAGGCCAGGGTGCCTCTGAGTTGTCTCCCCAGTCACTGCAGAGTTGACAGCTCACTGGAAGCACTGTGAGCCCTCCCCGTGAGGAGGGGCGGGGCTTGGCCTGGCTGGTTGGGTTGTTTTGACAGTGCCAGGTGGGACGGGGCTGGGGAAAGAAAGCAGATCTCTGAACTTGGCTGAGCCTTTCCAGCGGGACTTGGGCTGTAATACACCTACCTTGAATAGTTCCCCAAGAAAGGAACTTTTCAGCCAAAAACTGGGTGACTTTTCCATCTGGACAACATCAGATTCTTGTCTGATTCATGCTCAACGTAAACAAGGGGGTGAGTTGGGGAGACTGCTGGATGAGGGCCAGCACCAGCCCCACCCCCATGCTGGGCCCACACTCAGCACCTCCCCACGAGAGCCTCAGAGTCCATCTGGAGCGAGCCAGATAGGCCCGTTGCACTGGAGGGTTCTCCCTCAGCGGGTAAGGGATGCCTATCTCATTTCTGATCATGGGACCAAAAAGCCTCAAAGGAAAAAACATGCAGAAGTTTGACAGGTCATCTGAAGAAAACCTACTGACCATCCCATGCAGACTTTAGGAGTCAAGGAGTCCTGGGTTCAAATCCCACCTCTAACACACAGATGCAGTGTGACCTTGGGCCACTCGGTCCCCTTTAATAGTTTGCCTGTGCTCCTATATAGTCCGGGTGACATTTTTACTTGTATGAGAGGTAGGCCCTTGGTCTCCATGGCTCCTCTCTCCATAAAAGTTTGTTAAAAATTGTGGGATTTTGGTAAATGTTTGCAATACATAATGATTACATTTGTCATGGGAAATTGATACATATACATATGGCATCTTTATGTTTAATGAGTGCATGCCTAGAAAGATGACTCTACCTAGAATAGGTGATATTAATTTTATCTTATGATTTTATAAGAAATAATATTTTCATGGTTCCCTAAAAGTCTAGTGGGCCCTTGGGACTGTACTTGTGGCACCAAATAGTACGATGGTCCTAGACCTTGGGATCCTTCTAACAATTGTCAAATTGCCGGCAGAGCCAGGACAGCCCACTCTTCTGAGTACATCTGGGGAGGTGTTGAGTCAGCATTTCCCACAGCAGGATGGGTCTCGGGGGCTGAGAAGATGCTTTGCAAGGTCAGGAACATCTGGAGCCTGCTGGCCTTTAAGTCAGTGGGGTCTGGGAGGCTGGGATTTGAGTCCCTGAGAAACCAGGCATCTGAGTTGGGCACATGGGGGCACTGAGACCAGGAGCTAGGGTGATACCAGTTCTCACATTTGTTGATATAACCTATTGCGGGCCAGGTCTATACTACACCAAGTACCTCCTGCACCCAGGTTTGTTTAACGAGGGCAAAAATAATGTCCTAATTTCCAGATGGAGAAACTGAAGTTCAGAAAGAATTCACTTTCTCTTTTTAGCTTTACCTCTCTGACTCCTCCTGGGGTCTGACAGAGCCACTGGCAGGGCCCTGGTCTACCTTGTCAGTTTGGCCCAGGAATTTGTACCTGCCCCTTCTCCGGCTGGGAGCTCTCCCTTCTTTCCCTCCATCTCCCAGTTCACGTCCCACCTCCTCCAAGAAGTCTTCCTGACTGCTCTGGCCCTGTGTCCATTCTCTCCTTTGCCATTTGTACATTTATTTAACCCAAAAAATGTTTACAAGGAGCCTACCCTGGGCCAGGCCCCGTATCAGGCTCAGGGGGTACAAAGGTAGGCTGGGCTAGAAGGAGTTCTGTCCTGTCCAGCTGAAGGAGACAGGCACCCCCAGACTGTAACAGCGCAGAGAGATCCAGGTGTGAGTTGTGGGGGCCCTGATGCTGTAGAGGATGTGGAGAGAGAGTGCTCCACCTGCCAAGGGCAGACATCTGAGCTGGGTAGGGAAGGATTCACCAATATTCACCTGACTTGGAGAAAGAAAAACAAAACTAGGAGTGGTTCAGGAAAATAAGACTTCATCCCAGTGTTTGGGAGAGACAATGGCATGGTCTACTGCGAAGTCAAACTGAGCCCAGACTCCCTGAGCTCCAACCTGCCCCTTTACATTTGCTGTTCCTCCATCTAGGATGCCCTTCCTCTAGAGCTTGCCATGGCTGGAAGCTTCTCACCATCCAGCTTACATCTTTGCCCTCAGAGGGGCAGGTACACCACCAAGTACAGCTTCTCTCCTGTCCTACCTCACCCTTTGGTTCTCTCAGGACTTTATTTCTTAGCAAACATCACTCTCTGAATTTATATTTATTTATCTTCAGGTTTTGAGTTTCTCTCTCCATTAGAATGCAAACCCCAAGAGAGCAGGGATCTCGTATGCTCACTTCTGTGTCAAGAACAGACACTGGCACATAGCAGGGAAGAAACACTGGCACACTGGCTCTTCATCTCCATGGGTCCCATATCCACAGATTTAATCTACTGCAGATAGAAAATATTTTTCTTTTATTTTCTTGTCCTTACCCCGAAATGATGCAGTATAACAATTATTTACATAGCATTTACATTGTCTTAAGTGTTATAGGTCATCCAGCAACGATTTATGGTGAACAAGGGTTCCCCCAGATCTATGTGAATATTACACCATGTTACAGAAGAGATTTGAGTGTTGGCTGATTTTGGAACCCACTCTGGTTCCTGAAACCAGCCCCCCACAAACACCAAGGGATGACTGTATTAGCTAAAGAAGGAACGACGGTAGAAAGTATGGAGGAAGGGCAAGGGGGGAGACGGTGACTGAGACAGTGGGTGGGTCAGGATCTGGGAGAACCTCAGGCACACTCGAGCTGAGGAGTTTGTGGGGTCTTTGCAAAGGGGTGGGCAGAGTGTAGGCAGATCAGCCTGACAGAATGCCCCACCCCCATGATCACTGGGAAAGCCAGCCACAGCCCTGGGCGGAAGGGGTAAAGGGACAGGGTGAGCTGGGTGGAAGCCACCCATGGTGGCCCTGCAGGAAGCAGCAGAGCCCTGACCCTGCTGAGCTCCTGTTGTCTGATCTCAGCTAGGGAGGAAGGGAGGTGCTAACAGAGGCCGTGGATGTACCCTCTGGGGCCTGGTTAGAGGGACCCAAGAGTGGGGGTGTGAAGCCAGAGCAACAGAGGAAGAATAGGGGCCAAGGAGACCCTTGGCAGAGCCCTATGGTTCAGCCAGGACTCTGACAACACACACACACACACACACACATACACACACACACTGCCCAGCCATCAAGGCTCTGATCTTCGGGAGGGGAGGCTTGTTTCAGTGGGTCCTATCTTGTACCAGCATTGCGAGGATGTCACTAAGTGTCATCTGAAAATAGAACTGCCGCCTGGGCCTGCCATGGAAACAGGACTGTGGGCGGAAGTGCGGCCGGTGGAAGCCACTTTCATCCCAACTCCCATTTGGCTACTGAAAGATGCCTGGTGGCTTCAGAGGGGGACCATTGCCAGGTACCTGGCAATGCTTGTTACAGACATGATCGAGTTATTTTGTTCCACCATCAGCTTTCTGGTGACCTTTTTCTCTTCTGTCTATTTGACAGATGGGGCGCTGAAGGGTCAGGGCAGTAGTAACCTCAGTACCGTACCTCATAAAACCAGGGGGCTGGGGTTGGGTCCGATGCTAATGACACCCAAATGATGTGAAAGAACATTAAGAACAGGTCTGGGAACCAACCTGAGAACCATTCATTTCACCTAAACATCCAGACAAATAATCAAAACGCTAAGAAAAACTAATGTTTTAGGGTTGGTTACTATATACCTGCCCAGCCCTGTGCCAAGCCATCCTCACATATCATTTCAGCAAATCTTTAGAATAACACTGGAAATTAGATACGATTCTCCCTCCACTTCATCAGTCATAAAACTGAGGTTCAGAGAGGTTATGCAACTTGCCTAAGGCCACAGAGCAATGAAGAGACCGAACCAAGACTAGAAGACCAGAGCTCTTTTTTTTTTTTTT
>PVLD010014793.1:0-50990 GCA_004027595.1 Dinomys branickii | reverse complement strand
TTCCCCTGTATCCTCACATTCAAAACTTGTTCTGGGTGGGGTTGAGTTTTGAGACTGCGGTTTGTTCCTCTGTTTTCCCATTTTTGGGTATCAGATTCAAAATGTGGAGCTACAAATTCCACAGACAGTTCAGCAGGCAAAGGTCTGCTGCAGAGGCTGCTCCAATGGTTACTTCTCTTTGGGAGAATGTCCCTTAAGCCGTCCGCTGAGATTTCTGCTTCTACTCCCTACCCCAAGACCTGGCCGGGGCGAATAAACAGCTCGCCACCCCAGGATTCTTGCAGATAGGCCACTCCGGTGTTCCTCCCTGGGTGGAGCTCCTTCCCCCCTCACAAAACCCGTTGGGGCGCCTAAGTAGGTCTTCCCACCCAGGAGATCCCGCAGTCCTTGAAGCTGCTTTGATGTCTCTCGCTGGGCTGAGCTTCTTCCCGATTCAGGAAAAACCGGTTAGAGCGCGCACTTAACTCACCCTGTGATCGTGCAGACAAGAGTGCCGTTCAGATGTTTTTCCCTGGATGGAGATTTTCCCCAACTCAGAAATCCCACCGGCCGCTCACTGTTGCTCCAGTTCGCGCAGCGCTGGCTGCGGGGGTGGGGTTCTGAGCGGGATCCCGGAGCGCTGCCCGGTTTGGTGCAGTTTGTCCGAGTAGCGCGTTCTCTGTCGGGTTCAGGAGCTGAAGCCGTTCTTCCCTCCGCACTCGCTCTCTCGGCTGGTCGTCTTCTTCCCGGAAGTCGTCATTTCTGTCTTCATATTGCTATATTTCATTGTTTGGGTGGTAATCCTCTGGGAGGTTCTCTCTCTGCTGCCTACCCGGTCGCCATCTTCCCGGAAGTATGTGCACATCTTTTTCTATGCTTTAATTTTCCACTAGGTTATTTATATTCATAAAATCTAAATGATGTATAGTTGTTATACTGCACTGCTTAGGCAATTCTGACAAGAACAAAGGGATGCATAGCTCCATGATGAAAACATTGGCTTATGTCTGATGGGAAGTATTTCTTCAGTTAATATTTCCTGTTTATATATTCTGCATTGAATATTTTTTCACTTTAGAGTGATGGAATTGGTCCCATTTTTTGCAGGGGATGATGGATGTGATACACAACTTAGTGCTAGGTGTGTGATCCTGTACACTGTTCTTACTGTGTAAATAATATTATAGGATTTAAAAGAAAAGGCTAATATAAATCACTTAAGAAACTACATTTAGCATATTAATGTTTTAAAGTTTGTCTGTAATACTACATATAGTTTTATATTTCAAAGTTGTGATATAGTTGTGATAACTAGTTTTCCATGTAGTTGCATAGGATATCCATTTCTTTTTCTTAAATGTTGAAGCAGGTTCTCACTATGTATTCCAGGCTGGCTTCAAACGCTCAGTGATCCTGGGATATAGCTCAGTGTCACAGCAACTGCCAGGTAAGCACTTGGTCCTGAGTTCAATTCCCAATACCAAAAATATTCCCACAAAAACAAATTTGCAATGATCCTTCTGCTTCAGCCTCCCAAGTGCTGGGATTACAAGGATGTGCAAACACACTCAGCTCTTACTTAATCCATTAACTTAAATGAACATAATTTAGTTAATAAAAATAAAAATTTTTATAAAACTATTTGGTCCTCAGTATTTAACTCTGCAGATGTAGAAGCTGTGAGTAAGGCATACCAAATCTAGTATATTTTTTAAAGGAGTAGATATTTATTTTGAGCTAATGTTTTGATTTTACTTAATATTCTGCCTGTACATCAAGGGCTTTAGGGGCCCTCTTTTATACGCTGGAGATGAGGAGGTCAGAATCATTCAAAGATCTCATCTTTTTCTGCCTTTATAACAGTTGCATGCCAGATATTCTATTAGATGACCTTTGCTCAAAACTATTGTTCTGTTTAAAAATTATGCATACTTTTTACTCTGTTGGGCTAAAAAGCTAGGGAAACATAACCTTGTGCCTGGGAAATAGGAGCGTGATCTCAAGGCATTCTTTGACACAGCATATGCAAGGCCACAACTGCTCCTTAGGAGGTGCTCCTTAAGCACGGGGAATGTCTCAGACCCCACCTCAAGATTTAAATAACTTTGCAGATTTTAACCAGTTTTTACTGAATTAATCTAGAACAAATGAATTCCAGATTTAGTGACTTACTCAGGTAGTATCTCATACTTTCAATGGATTGGAAATCAAGGACTTACGTGGTGCTGGATGGTTCAGACTCAAAATACTTGATTCAGTTGGAGGCAGCCTGTCATCAGGGCCTGCATAACCTGAAGGCCTGGCTAGAATGGGAGGGGCCACTTCTGAACTAGTCACATTGGTTTTAGGGAGCTTTAGCTTGCTGCCTCGCTGTGTGTCAATTTCCAGTGCAGACAATCCAAAAGAAGGCAACAAGAGAAGCAGTAATCTTTACACTCTAATCTCAGTAGTGCTTTCCAATTGGTTAATTATTCTCTTGTTAGAAACCACTTATGTAAAAGGGTTAAAAATTACTTCTGTGTATTGACCCCATGTTGTTGCCTTCCTCACAGCAGGTTGGAACGATGATGTCAGAACTGCCGGAGTTTGAATCAAAGTTTTACACAAAGCTTTAATTTTAAAATAGAAGCATAGGCATACGTCCTTAGAGCCTGTTTTGCCTACACGTTGAAAGCAGACGACATTTATTTGTAAAACTGAAGAGAAATCTTGGGACTATGAAACTCCAAATATTTACCACCTTTCCTAGCTCTCTGACAGGCAGATTTCTGGCTGCACTGCTGAGTGACATGTCTTAGACCCATAAATATTCTCCATTTCTGCCCCAGCAGTTCTCTATGCTACTGACTCTGAACAATCTCTAGCTGGAAGAAACTTTTATCCTCAACTATTCAAAGCTCACACCAAATGGAGATACTGTCATCTCCTAAGTCCAGTGTTTTCCTTAACTAACTCCTTCATCTTCAAGTTTACTACACAAGTCACTCAGCACAGCCCACACTCAGGAGAGGGTCACAGCAGGGCACACACTGGTGAAGGAGCTCACTGCGGCTCTTGCAGCAGCTGCCTCAGATGGTCCCCTTCTAAGACTCCAAAGATTCCCATCTCTCTCAGATGCCAGACATGACTTTCAGTCTTGTGTTTATATACAAGGAGGTTCTGAGGACCACAGGGAGAGTGTGCACAAGGGAGATTTTGTCTCAGTTCCCCATCTGCATGAGTCACTGTGGAAATGGTTGCTGTACCACAGGCCACAGTAATAGGTGGCCTCATCTTCAGGCTGGGTCCCTGTGATGGTGAGGGCAGCCTTTTGTCCAAGCAAGGAGCCTGAGAATCGGGAAGGGATACCAGGGACCAGGTAGGAAGTGCTACCTATTAGACCCTGGGGTGTTTGGTAGGGTTTGTGTTGGACCCAGTGAGCATAGTTACTGGTCGAGACGGCTCCAGTACTGGAGCCACAGGTGAGCGTGACCGTCCCTCCAGGAGATGTGGACAGTGAAGTTTCCTGAGACACCACAGCCTGTGATTCAGCTTCTGAAAAGAAGTGAGGAAACTGATGGTCAGGCGAGGAGACAGAGGCAGCACCGCTGCCTTCCACAGCCCCAGCCAGAAAATCCCTGCTGACCTGCGATGTGAGCCAGAAGCGTGAGCAGGAGAGGAGCCCAGGCCATGGTGCAGACAGCCCGGGACTGTGCTCTTAAAGAGTGCCTAGCACACAAGCAACCTCCAGCTCTCACTATAACTCCTTATACTCCGCTGGGGGAGGCAGATAGGGTTTTCATGCAAATTAGACCTCCCTACCAAGGAGACACAGAAACTTAGCCAAGTCACACCTACTGAGTTAACACACAGTGAGTGTGTGCTAGTGGAACTTGCAGCCTACAAAGCTTTTCACAGTTGTTGCTTGATGTCCAATAGGAAACTCACAGCGCCCTCTAGCTTCAGCAGTGAAAATACCAGAGATGAATTGATGCATTCTTGCAGATCCTTTCCTATTTATGACCACTTTTCCTTAGCTCTGGAGGTTTTAGTTTTCTCAGTACATCAAGTTCAGTGCCTGCGATTCCACCAGGAAGCTGGATGGTGAGATTTTGGACAGTGGAGACCTGAGTGAATTGCTACTTTCCTCCTGGTCATAGACATGAAATACCTTGAGCAGAGGAGCTAAGACCTTTGTTTATTTTGGGCTCTAAATTCAGGTATTCTGAAAACTCCTGTGATAATTAGGCATTTATTCAGATCATGGCTACATGATCAGGAGTTTATTCAATCATGCTTAGTCAGTAGCATTTCAGAATTTATTTCTCAATAATGGTTATGGGCTGTTATTACAATATATGGTAAGTGCATAAAAAATTAATGCAGTAAAATGTACATTTTAAACCCCTCTAAATTTTTGTCCTGGTCTTGAATACATTTCTCTGATCATTTTTTCCCCTTTCTGAAGATGTTCTTTTGTGAGTATTTGCAAGGTTTGATGGAAACATGGATGATTGCCATGGAAATGCAGGCCCATAAAGACAAGAAGTTATGTCCTTATTCCACATCTTTAGCAGATCTGTCACCATGCAATTTCTTGTCAAGATGGCCATAAAGCGGATATCTTCATTGATTCAGGACTTTGAGGTAGCCATAACAGCACAAACAAAACATGAAAAGGCACTTACAATGCTACTCAGAAGGTGACAGTGACGATAGAATAAGTATTGGAAGGAAAAGAGAGTGTTTTGAGCAAGATTAATAATAACCTGTCATTTAGTGTAATAAAAAAGTAAATGTTGACTATATTTTTCTATCAACTCACATATTTGTCTGTTTCTCCCATGGCAGAACACTGTATGTTGTAGCTTGAGAGCATTTGCCTTCTCTGGCCTCTTAAAGTTAGTAGCCTCTGTGTCATCTGCTACTCCAGTGGAGCGGTGTTCAGAATCATCCACTATGAACTTCCAGAAGCACAAGAGGCCAATTAAGTGTGTTTCTGTCTTTAGGGTGGATACTGTGAGTTGGAATAATTTCACTTCCTATGGAGTGAATGTTATCTCCTGTGTTGTCACACGCTGTAAGACCCCTGGAATTCTCACTGGCATGAGGGCTCCGGAAACCAGTCTCCGGTGTAGATCATTTGTTGAACTTAGCACCTCTTGCCTGTCTGGTTTGCTTAATATGATATCAATAGAATGTGCAGAATGTTTCTGCATTATCTATCTTCTAAGATAGATACAAACAAAACTTTTAAAATACCCTTGAACCATTGTATAAATATAAATTACTTTTGACTTTCTATCTTACTATGAATGAGAAAGTATACCCTTGCCAAATAAATAGCTACTTACTTTTGATGTCACTATCCTATGTTGTGCTCCTTAGGAAACAGTCTCCAAGTTAGAGATTTTCCTGCAGGGGTTTTAATTGGAATGATCTATGAAGAGGGGAGGCAAGAGGATGTCAAGAGGGACAAAGGGACCTGTAAAGAGTTGACAACAAAGATTTCACCTTAGCCCATGTAGATTTAGGGAACTGCGATGGCCTGTTCCCTGAGATACTTTGCAAAATTTGGCAAGGTTATCTGTTGTACGTGTGCAACAACCAAATTTTCATGGGGGCTTTCAAGGGTAAACACTGTGATCATGGACAACTCAGACCTGTTAGATGCGTGGGAATGGGCGGAGAGCGCATCACTTGCCACCCATCATGGACTGATATTCCTGATGGCAGGACGGAGGGGGAGTCATGGTCTTGAAGGAGAGATCAAGGAGTCATGATCTGTAATGATCTGTACTCCAGGTTCCCAGAGGAAGATCATAAGGGGCTGCTTCCTTCTGAGTGCAAGGAAAGGTTGGGCCAGGCAGGACTTATGAAAGAACGGTGTCAGGAAGTGATAGGCCTTGACAAAATCCTGTATGTTCCATCCTCTCCTCCAAAAGCAGGGTTTGTGCCAGACGTGCAGATGCTTTTGTTCCGATGCAATGGGAGCACTACAGCGATGGAGCTGAGCCCTCCACAGCCTTGTGGTTCTTTGAGCCTCTGTATTTGTGTTAAAGAACTAAAGATTTTCCAGAGGCTTCTTCCTGGCTCAGCAGAGCACTGGATTCCTGTCTGCTGACTCACATCTGATCCTTAGTTTCAGAGTCCTCTGTGCGTGCTCAAAATGAGCACTGGTTGTGGAGCTCAAGCCTGCAGTCATCTTTAACTGGACTAGAAAACAGTTTCACATGTCGGGAGCCCCTCAGGCTATTGGCAGAAGGAAACAGTATGGTTCAGTAAAGAGATGGGGCAGAGGTTGGAATTACCAGTGGAAATAAGTTGAAACTAGATAACAAAGAAGTAAGGAGGGAATATGCTAAAAGTCTAGGCCACAAAAGGTCCTCTTATAATTAAGGAAAATTAATTTCAGGAACATATTTGGAACATGTATTAGTTGGAAGCCAAACAACTTGTTTAAATAAGCATTTCAAAACATAAAGTATAATTGAAAATAAGTGAGAGGAGATTTAGCAATTTATCCAGATGTCCTTAGATAAGAAAGAGAATTACAGAAAAAAAATGGTAGCACATGTGTTTTAGGAAAAACTAATAACAAAACTCATTTTTTATTTATTTTCATAACAAAATTTAGATGCATTCAATAGGGTACTTTATTCATTTTAGTATGTGTCTGCAGTACGTAATGGTTACATTCCTCGTGAGATGACGCAAGCATCGAAAACCTCCTCCTTGTTTGTTCATATAGCCCTTAGCTCCGTCCACCTCCTGGTCCCCTTCCTCTTCACAAGTATGTAGCTCTCCATTTCCAATAACCTATCTTTCAACTGCTCTTTATTTATGAAACAGGTTACTCCCATAAGAGAATCGATGGACTATTTAGGCTCATTTCTCTGATTTATTTTACTGAAATAGATAGTCTCAGGAGTCATCCAGTTTCTTACGCATGATCCATGTCTATCCTTTTTTGTGGCAGAATAGTAGTTTTCTGTGTATAAATCCCACATTTTCTTTATCCATTTCTCTGTGGATGGACATGCAGGCCCCCTGCAAGTTTCAGCCATCATGAATTGTGCTGCTATAAACATGGGTGTGCAGATGTTACTGAAATACGATGGCTTAACTCTTCTGGGAAGATCTGGGTTGAATGTAATTCCTACTTTTAATATTTTAGGACTTCTGTACTGATTTCTATAGTGGTTGTGTACATTGTAAATGTGAGCCAATAAAAATTGAAAAGATAGAGTAGCAAAGTAGTTTGCCAAAGTGTTTGGTTTGCTTGGGAGGAAGCGGAAGGGATTCCTTAATTTAAATGTCTAATTAAAACCAGAATGAGATAAAAGCATTGTCCCTAGAATCACTATAGTAAAAGACTGAAGCCCTAAACCACAAATTCTCAGAATTTATAGTTCTTTATATATATGGTGCAGTATTTGTACATAATCATGCACATTTTCCTCAATGCTTTATTTACCATTGGATTATTTACAGTAATAAAATGTAGGTGATGTAGAAGTAGCTGTTATACTGCACGGACTAGGGGATCCTGACCGGCAAAAAGACTGCATAGCTCCACGGAAATGAAAAAAGTGGTTTATGACTGGTGGGAACTATTTCATCAGTTAATATTTCTTACTTATATTTTGTACACTGAGTCTATTTTTCAAGTTTTTCATTTTAAAGGGGATAAAGAATGATAAAAATGATACAGAATTTCCAAAAAGATGATAGGAAATAAACAATGGTTATTGTATTGCATACTGTTAGCTTCAGGTAAAATTGATCAAACAGGGTAAGCACTAACAGTTCAATGAATGGATAGAAATGAATATTACAACTATCTTAGGTAGCTTGTGCATATAGGTACACATTTATATTTACATATGTATGTAATTTTCCCCTTCCTTCTTTTCTCCTTTCCCCCACCCTAGTAGTTCTTACCTTTGGAGCAGTTAACTTTCCCGTTCACAATATCTATTGTAACTTTTGGATCTGACTCAGTCTTTCAGTTTCTGACACTAGGGAGACAAAATGGTGCTTACAGATGTAAGTCTGACTTATTTCACTTATGAGTATGGTCTTTATTTGCACCCATTTTTCTGTAAGAGCCTCAGAATATCTTTCTTTATACTTGAGTAATAATCCATTGTATAAAAATACCGTATCTTTTTTACCCATTCTTCTGTTCACAGACATGTGGGTTATTTCCAAGATTTAGCTGTGGCAAATTGTGCTGCTGTCAGCCTGGGTGCACATAAAACAATGTGCTATGGATGTTTTCAATTCTTCTGGGAGGATACCAGAAGGGGAATAGCTGAATTGAATGGGACCACTAATCTAGTTTTTGAGGAAATTCCACACTGATTTACACAGTCTACACTCCCACCGACACTGGAGAAGTGTTGCTTTTTATCCACAGCCCTGCTAGCACGTATTATTGGTGGATGTTTGATGATAACCATTTTTCTGGGGTGAGATGGGATCTCAGTGTTGTAATGTGCATTTCTCACATGACCAATAATGTTGAACACTTTTTCATAAATTAATTTTCCATTCGTACTTCTTCATCTGAGAAATGTGTTCATATCAGATGCCCATTTTTGGACTGGGTCTTTGAATTTTTGTAGTCCGATTTTTTAATTCTTTAGATGTTCTACATAGAAATCCTTTGTCTGAGGGAGTTGGCTAAAATTTTTTCCCAATTTATGGGTTTCATTCTGTTGGTGATTTCTTTTGATATGCAAAAACTTTTCAGTAAGATGAGATCCCAGTTGTTGATTCTTTGAAGTATTGCCCATGAAGTTTGGGTTTTCTTTATGCAATCTTTGCCTACCCTTATGTCTCTAAGATTTCTACTTACTTTCTCTTCCAGTAGATTTAGTGTTTCTGTTTTCATATTTTGATCTTTGTTCCATTTTGACTTTAGTTTAGTGCATGGTGATAGACATGGGCCTAGTTTTAGTCTTTGGCATGTAGACAGCCAGTTTTTCCAGCACTTTTATTAAAGAGGCTATATTTCTTCCAGTGAATATGTTTGTACCCTTTGGCAAAGATAAGGTGTCTGAGTGTGTTTGTAGTTGTGTCTGTATCTTGTAATCTGTTCTATTGATCCTCAGGTCTGTTATTTTCCCGGTAACATGCTGATTTTATCACAGTAGCTTTATAGTATAATTTCAAGTCGGGGATTATGATACTGCCTGCCTTGCCTTTGTTGCCCAGGGTTGCCTTTGCTATTCTAGATCCTTTATGGTTCCAGACAAATTTTAGGAATGTTTTTCTGTAGTTCTGTGAGGTATAATAATGGTAATTTGATTGGCATTGTATTAAATCTGTACAACAACCTTGTGATTGTGGCCATTTTCACAATGTTGGTTCTTCCTACTATGAACAAGGGATATTTTTCCATTTTCTGGCATCCTCTTGGATCTCCTTTTTCAGAGTGCTGTGATTTTCAATGTACAGATCTTTTATGTCCTTTGTTAGATTGATGCCTGTTTCAGGTTTTGATGCTATTGTGAAGGGTGTTCTCTTCATAATTTCACTCTCAGTGAATTTGTTGTTTGCGTATAGGAATGCTATTGATTTCTGAGTGTTGACTTTGTATCCAACTATGCTACCTAATTTGGTTATTAAATCTACAATACTTTTGGTGGAACTTAGGCATCTTGTATGTAGACTATCATGTCATCAGCAAATAATGATAATTTATCTTCTTCCTTTCCTGTCCTTATTATTTTTGTTTCTCTCTCTTGCATAATTGCTCTGGCTAATGTTTCCAGAACTCTATTGTATAGGAGTGGTGATAATGGACATCCTTGTCTTGTTCCTGATTGTAGAGTGAAAGCTTTCAGGTTTTGCCCATTTGGTATGATGTTGGCTGTTGGTTTGTCATAGATGGCTTTCATCAGATTGAGGTAAAGACCATATAGATTTTCTGTAGTATATTTATCATGAATAGGCATTGGACTTTATAAAAAACTTTCTGCATCTATTGAAATCTTCATGTGATTTTTGTCTTTGGCTCTGTGGATATGGTGTATTATATTTATTAATTTGCATATATTGATCCTCCCTGCATTTGAGATGTATGCAACTTGGTCATGGTATATGATTTTCTTGGTGATATGCTGCATTGTGTTTGCTGGTATTTTATTTTTAAAATTTATTTAAAAAAATAAAAGAAGAAAAGCATATTAACAAACAGACATCCTTTTATAGCATAGTGTAAGAATAATACAAGCAATACTGAATTACAGACAAAGTGGTAGGAAATTAACAATGGTTGTTGCATTACATGTTGTTATCTTCAAAGTGGTTTCTTCGGAAAACAAAGAGACATGTAAATTTGATCAAATAGTTAATTGTTAACTGATCCGTTCAGTAACATGAAAGAAGTCAGTAGTGTAACTACGTTAGCTCTCCTGTGTATACAGATGTACATACTTTCTCCTTCTTTCTTTTCTCTTTTCCCTCATCCCAGCTGCTCTTTACTTTTGAGCAGTTTCCTTTCATTTCACAATGTCTATCATACCTCTTAATTTTTATTCACTCTTTCAGGTTCTTATACTAGTGAAACAATATGTTGCTTACCCCTGGAGGTCTGATTTATTTCAGTTACGAGTATGGTCTCTAGTTGTGACCATTTACCTGTAAAAGCCTCGAGTTTATCTTTCTTTATAGCTGAATAACATTACATTATATAAAAATACCATAATTTTTTAATGCATTCTTCAGTAGATGGACATTTGAGTTGCTTCCATGATTTAGCTATGACAAATTATGTTACTATAAAGATGGTTGCATTTATATCACTGTGATATGATGTTTTCAGTTCTTGTGGGAAAATACCCAGAAGGGGAATAGCTGGATTAAAAGGAGCTCTAGACCTAGTTTGCTGGGGAATCTCCAAACGGATTTCCACAGTGGTTTCACCAGTTTGCATTCCCATCAGCAATGGAGAAGAGTTCCTATTTCTCCACAGCTTTGCCAGCACTTGTTATTGGTTGATTTCTTAGTAATAGCCATTCTTACTGGGGTGATATGAGATCTCAATGTTCTTTTAATCTGCACTTCTTGAATGACTAATGATGTCTAACACTATCTCATGTATTTGTTTGCCATTTGTATTTATTTATCTGAGAAGTGTATATTCACCCCAGACGCCCATTTCTGGATTGGGTGGGTCTTTGAATTTTAGAGCAGGTGGTTGATGCTTTTAAAATTCTTTATATGTTCTAGATAGAAGACTTTGTCTTATGGACAGTCAGCTAAAAGTTTTTCCCAATTTGTGAGTTTTCTTTTTACTCTGCTGGTGATTTCTTTAGATGTGCAGAAACTTTTCAGTAGGATGAGATCCCAGTTGTTGATTCTTTGAAGTACTTCCTATGCAGTTTAGTGTTTGTTTATAAACTCTCTAACTACCCCTGTGTCTTTGAGATTTTTCCCTGCGTTCTCTTCTAATAGATTTAGAGTTTCTGTTTTAATATTGAGATCTGTGATCCATTTTGACTTGAGTTTGTTGCATGGTGGTAGAGTTGGGTCTATTTTCAGGCTTTGGCAAGTGGCAAGCCAATTTTTTAAAGAGGCTCTCTTTCTTCCAGTGAGTTTGTTTGGCCCCTTTGTCAAAGAAGAGGTGGCTGAGTGTGTTTGTGATTGTGGCTATTTCTTCCAGTCTGTTCCATTGATACTCTGGTCAGCTTTTTAGCCAGTACCATGTTGATTTTATGACAATAGCTTTGTAGTAAATTTCAGGTCAGGGATTTTGATTCTACCAGACTTGTCTTTGTTGCTAGTATTTTACTGAGGAGTTTTGCACCTATGTTCATTAAGGAGACTGGCCTGTAGTTCTGACTTTTGGTTGAGTCTGTCTCTGTTTTTGGTATCAGGGTAATACTTGCTTCCAGAAATGATTTAGAGAAATTTTCTTCCCTTCAATTGCCTTAAAGTATTGAAGGAATATTGATGTTAAATCATCTCTATATTTCTTATAGAATTCAGTTGTGAATCCACCAGGACCTGGGCTTTTCCTTGTTGGTAAGTTTTTAATTATGCTTTCAATTTCACTGATTTATATTGGGTTATTCAGAATTTCTATATCTTCTTGATTCAGCTGGGTTAATTCATAGTTTCCTAGGAATCTGACCATTTCTTCTGTGTTTTCCATCCTGTAACAGAAAAGATTTTCAGAGTAGATATTGACAATCTTCTGAATTTCCACAGGGTCTGTACTGATTTCACTCATCATTCTTCAATACATGAATTTGAACCTCTGTTGATAAGATTGGCTAGGGTGTGATCAACGTTTTTATTCTTTCAATGAACCAAGTCTTTAATTCATGATTTCATTGTACTGTTTTCTTATTCTCCATTGTGTTAATTTCTCTTCTTATCTTTATGCTTTTCTCTCTTCTCTGGAGCTTGGGCTTGACTTCCTCTTCTTTATCTAGAAGCCACAGGTGCAGCATTAGGTTGTTTTGTTTGTGCTTGTTGTTTTTTCCTGATGTGAGAATTCACCACTCTAAATTTCCCTCAGAGGACTGCTCTAATTGTGTCCCACAGGTGCTGCTAAGTGTAGTTGCACTGTTATTTGATTTTATATATTGTTTAATTTATTCTTTAATTCCATCTGTTACTCCTTGGTTGTTCAGGAGGGAGTTCTTTAACTTCCATGAGTTCATGGAGATTTTCAGGTTTCTTCTGTCAATAATTTCAATTTCATTGCACTACAGTCACATAATATATATGGGTGATTTCAATTCCTTTGCATTTATTTAAGTATGTTCTATGGGTTAGCATATGTTGTCTTTTAGAGAACACCTTACGGCAGTCCAAGAAGAATGTGTATTCTGGTGTTGTTGGGTGGAACACTCTGTAAAGATCTACTAAGTTCATTTGTTCACAAGTTTGGTTCTGTTCCATTATTTCTTTGTTGATTTTTTTGTCTAGTTGATCTGTGCCTTTGTAACAGTGGGATGTTAAAGTCCCCTGTTACAGTTGTGTTGTCATGTATTTCATTTTTTTCATATCTATTAATATTTACCTTATTTGGTTGGATACTCTCACATTTGGCCCATATATATTTATAATTACTATCTATTCCTCTTGAAGTTTTACCCTAAAAAATATGTAGTGAGCTTCTTTATATGTTTTGATGTTTCTTGCTTTGAGGTTCACAATGTCTGCAAAACGATTAGCTACTGCTATTTTCTGGATCTCTGATGCATGGAGTATTCTATTCTTTGGCTTTCAGTCTATGATTTTCCTTGCTTATTATTTTAAAGAGAATAAAAAATAATAAAGGAACATTAGAAATGATGCAAAATTTCACTAAATAAGATGATAGGAATTCAATAATGGTTGTTCTATTGCATATTGTTGTTTTCAAATCTGTTGTTCAAATTACTAGATATAAGCATGCAAAATTGGTCAGAAAATTAAAAAGAAAAAGAAAAATTAAACATTAAGTGCTCCTTTCAAATGACCAGTAGAAATCAGCAGTATAATCATCCCATCTATTTCAATTTCCTTTTGAGTGGACTGTGTTTCTTGTATGCAACACATTGTTCAGTTTTGTTTCTTGATGCACTCTGCCAGTCTGTGTTATTTGACTAGAGAATTGAGGCCATTTACATTAATGGTTATAACTGGTGTGTATTGGTTTATCTTTGTCATGCTATTTTTTTGTTTGCCATGATTCTGATGGGCTTTACTTTTTAGGTCAACTCTTTCTTTTCTTTAACAGCTTTTATAATTCTATTCTTTTCCTGAATTTCTGGGATTTGATTATTATGTGTCTGATGTAGATTTATTTTGATAATGCCTAATTTGAAATCTATATGATTCACTTGTGTATATGTCAGATTCCTTTCCTGTGCTTGAGAAATTATTTGCTATTACTTTTGCAAGTATAGCTTTTATGTAATTTGTGTCAACTGCTGCTTTTTTTGTTGACAGTTATCAGTCTTATATTGTTTTCCTTTGTATCATCTTGCAGGTGTTGAATTGTTGTTTACTGGTTTCTTCTTATTTTTAAGAAATCTTTCCTTTTATGATTCCTAGCTCCAATCCCATCTTCAAGGTCTGAAAGTTTATCTTCAGTTTCATTCAAGTGGTTTCAGCTTTCAGTGGAAATTTTAATTTCCTGGATATCTCTTTGAATCTGTCTCATGTATTCTAATTCTTTCCTATATTGTTCATTGAAGGTTAACATCATTATCCTACGCTCCTTTATTTTGTTAATCTATGTTTCTTTTACATATGCTGAGCAATTATTTCATTATGGTTGTCATTTCTTTGTGACCTGAGAGATTATTTCCAATGAGATTTACTCTGTAAACTCCTGGAGTTGATTCTTTTCTTCAGTTGCTATCATTTCAGAAATTTCAGGTGTGCAACTTCCTTGTTCTTTTGTAGATATCTCTGGAGTTGTTCTGGGTGGGCTGGAGGTCTATTATATTTTACTCCTTTGTCTTGACACTTTGCATTTCGAACAATTTTATTTTGTTTTCTCTGATGATCCTTCTGAGTGTTCACAGTACATAGCTATATCATTAGGATCAAGGCTTCTCTAGGAATAGTCTGTTCTTCAGTAATTTCTTCTCTGTGTAGGATATTCTTGATTTGTGTCTGTCCCAAGATCCACCTTCCCAGTTAATTGAGGGTGGGATGTTGCTTTCTGTTTGGCTCAGTCCCCACTCTTGGTGTAGGGCTCCGATGAGGTTATTCCATCAGAGACTTCCAATATTGTTAAACATGGGAGAACTGATTACAACAGTTATGAAATCCTAGCTATAGTAGTACAATTAGCAGTAACGATAGCATCAAGCACAAGTTAGTAATTGACAAAGTGTGGTAACTAGTGATTTTGAACTTTAGACGATACAAGCAAAGTCTATAGTTAAATAACAGAACCAATTGTAAATTAGGAGTCTGCATGAGAAGTGGTTCCCCTTGTTAGAGTCAACATACCCTAGGTTCTTCAGGGGATGAGGTGGTTGCTGTGTCCTGGGCACTTCCCATGCTGGTTTCCCTTCCTGCAGTGTAGGTGCATTGGCAGGGCACCTGAGTTGCTCTGGACTGAGTCTCTCATGATGACAGAGAGGTAATAGGTTGTATTTCTGTCCTCCCAAACACGTCACTGAGTTTCCCCTGGTGGAGAGGTAATGAGTGCTGTTTCTTCCCTCCCTAGCAGCTCATCAAGGCTCCTGTGATGGCAGAAAAGTGATGAGCGTTGTTTCTCCCTCTTTGCTTGGCTTTCTGAGGCTCCTTTCATGGCAGAGATGTGATGGGCTGTATTTTTAAATTTAGAATGATGGAATCAGTCCCACTATTTGTTGGTGAAAATGGATGTAATATAAAACTTAGTGGTAAGTTTGTAATCATTGAAATTATTTTTGCTGTATAAATAATATTATAGGATTTAAACAGAAAGGTTAAAGAAGTTCATCTAAGAAAATGCACTTAGTACTTTAATGTATTAAATTTCATTTGTAATACTATGTAAAGTTTTGTTTTCCACAGTTTCTCTATAGTTGGCATAACCACTTTTCAATGTAGTTACATACCAAATCTATTACTTATTTTTTTGAGATAGTGTCTCACTATGTTATCCAGGCTACCCTTGAGTTCAGTATGTAGCCTGGGCTGGCCTCAGACTTGTAGTGATTCTCCAGCCTTAGCCTCTGGAGATCTGGGATTACAGGGGCATGCCACCATGCCCAGCTCTAAATCCTTTAATTTAAATTAACATAATTTAGTGAACTAAAAGGATCATATGTATAAAAATGTGTTGGTCCATGGTATTTCAATCTGCAGATGTAGAACCCATAGGTAAGGTATATCAACTCTAGCATCTTCTTTAAAGTGGTATATCTTTTGGACATATGCCTTTATCTGTTTTTACTTAATATTCTGTACATACATTAAGGCCTTTGGGGATGCTCTTTTATAGGCTGGGGACTAAGGAACTCAGAATAATTCACAAAACTTACTTTCTTCTGCCTTTAGAAGAGTTGCATGTAACATACACAATAGGATAAGCTTTTGCTCAAAACCATTGCTCTGTGTAAAAAATGTAAATCCCTTTTATTCTTTGAAGCTGAAAAATCTAGGAAAACTTCAGTTTATACATGGAAAATATGAGCATGATCATGAGCTACTCCTCTGACACAGCATGTGCAAGAGTCCTCAACGCACCTCCCCCTTGAGGAGAAGCTCCATAAGCACGGGTAGGGTCTCAGTCTCCTGCTCCAAGGTCAATATAACTTTGTCGATCTTAATTAATCTTTATTAATCTGGAAGAAATGATTTCCAAATTTAGTGACTTAAACACTTAATATATCCCAGCTTCCACGCGATGGAAATCAGGGATTTACATGTCACTGGATGGTTCAGTCTCAAGATATTTGATTTAGGTGGAGGCAATCTGTCGTCAGGTCCTCTATAATCTGGAGGCTTGGCAGGAGTGGGAGGACCCACTTCTGTTCTCAGTGACCTTGGTTTTTGGCACCTGGACCTTGCTGCCTCATGGTGTGTCCATTTTACAAGGCAGGCAACCCATAAGAAAGCACCAATATAAACCATAATCTTTATAATCGAATCTCAGTAGTTTCCAATCAGTTAACTATTCTATTATTAGAAACCACTTATGGGCCTGGGGATATAGCTCAGTTGAATAAGCGCTTGCCTGGCAAGTGCAAGGTCCTTAGTTCGATCCCCGGTACCACAAAAAAAAAAAAAGAAAAAGAAACCACTTACACACCAGGGTTAAAATTTACTTCTGCGTATTGGCCCCCATGTTATTTCTTTCCTCACATCAGATTGGAACCATTAAGTCAAACCTGCCTGAGTTTGAGCGAAAGGTACGCACACCCAGCTTGTTTAAATGGATAATAAAGCATAGTTTTAGCAATGTAGGGCCTGCCTGCTTTGCCTATAGCATTAAAGGGAATTTAATATTTGTAGTGAAACATAAAAGTCTTGCGACTATGAAACTCCAAATGCTTACTGTCTTTCCTAGCTCTCTGCCCCACAGATTACTGGCTATGTTGCTGAGTGATATGTCTTAGACATATAAACACTTCTGTACTTTCTCCCTGGGAGTTCTCTCCTCCCCCTCTGGGTGGTGGCCTGTGCTACTGCCTTTGATGAGTGTCCAGCTAGAAGAAATTTTCTTCTTCAGCTGGTGGAAGTGCAGACCAGAGGGAGCTACTGTCATGTCCAAGTCAACGTTTACCTCAATGAAAGCCTTCATCTTGCAATTTGCTCTACCAGTCACTCACGACAGCCCACATTCAGGTGAGGGTTTACAGGAGGGCACACATTGGTAAGTGTGGAGTTCATTGGGGCTCTTGCCATGGTTGCCTCACATAATCCCCTATAGAGGCCCCTTCCTGATCTCATCTTAGGCCAGGAAGTTTATCTTTCTAATCCCATGGAACAGTTCTTGGAATCTTAGTGAGTTAATTCCAATCTACCACTTCCAGTGAAAGCCATGACGAGAATAAAGACACTAAGGTTTATCTGTAGTTGTCAAGAGCCGAGGGCTCCTATTTCCAGGTAGGATAATGGCTATCTGAAACAAAAGCCGCAGCCCAGGGCCAAACCCCGGTTTTATTAATTGATGAGGAAGGGAAGGGTTTGAGGCTGAGAGACTGTGCGGATGGTGAGCAGTGCATGAGTGCTGTGAGCTGGGCTACATAGGAGGCCTGACCTCACCTGCAGAGAGAAGGGTGTGCAGACAGACTAATCTGCATAACATAATGGAGGCAGGGTCTAATGGTTTCGGGTCAGTGTTTCGGCCCTGATGTGAAATCTTTTACGCCCTGGGAAGTCACAGCTTCTTATCTTGAGGCAAGCTCCCAGTGGACAGCATGGAGCATTGCTCTCCGTCCTGCCCCACTCATACATGTTTTTTGGAAGCTACAGGTTCAGAAAATACTGTGCTGTAGCCTTGCTTCAAAGACTACAAATCAGAACATCATCTGGACTGATCTGCATTGCTTAAAGCCATTTGAAAGGGTAAGGAAAAGTCCCAGTCAGCTCTGCACATATCAACACATGGAAATTGGGCTAGGTTTAGCTAAAATGGAGACAAATGCTCTTCTTTCAACAATGGTCCGGGTGGAGCTCCACAGTCCCCTTATAATTCTCCAAAGGTTCACATTAATCTCAGATAAGAGACATGACTGAATCTTGTGTTTGTACATGAGGAGGTGCTGAGGAGCACAGGGGAGTCTGCACAAGGGAGTTTTTCTCTCAGTTCCCCATCTGCATGTGTCACTGTGGAAATGGTTGCTGTACCACAGGGCACAGTAATAGGTGGCCTCATCTTCAGGCTGGGCCCCTGTGATGGTGAGGGCAGCCTTGTCTCCCAACAAAGAGCCTGAGAAGCGGGCAGGGACACCGGAGATCCGATTGCTGGTACCACCTATTAAACCCTGTGGTGATTGGTAAGGTTTCTGTTGAACCCAGTGAGCATAGTTATTGGTTGTGACGGCTCCAGTACTGGAGCCACAGGTGAGCGTGACTGTCCCTCCAGGAGATGTGTACAGTGAAGGCTCCTGAGACACCACAGCCTGTGATTCTGTCCCTGAAAAGAAGTGAGGAAACCGATGGTCAGACGAGGAGACAGAGGCAGCACCGCTGCCTTCCACAGCCCCAGCCAGAAAATCTCTGCTGACCTGCGATGTGAGCCAGAAGCGTGAGCAGGAGAGGAGCCCAGGCCATGGTGCAGACAGCCCGGGACTGTGCTCTTCAAGGCTGCTCAGCACACAAGCAGCCCTCCAGCTCGCATTATAACTCCTCATACCCCGCTGGGGGCGGTGGGTGGGGTTTTCATGCAAATGAGATTGCCCAGCCCAGGAGTTCAGCAGCATGTTCAGGTCACACCTACTGAGTTAACCCACAGTGAGTATGTGGTAATGGAACCTACAGCCTACAAAGCTTTTCAGAGTTGTTGCTTGGTGTCCCAGGGCTAAGTCCAGACCTCCCTCTAGTGTCAGCAGTGAAAATAGCACTGATGCCGCGATGCACTCCTGCAGGTCTTTTCCTACTTATAACCTCAATTTCTTTAGTTCTGGAGGTTTTAGTTTTCTCAGTACATCAAGTTCAGTGACTGTGATTCCAGGAGCCAACGTGATGGGAGATATATTTATCAATGGTGTCAATTGTTGCTTCCATCCAAGTCTTAAACACCAGATATCTTGAGTAGAGGAGCTGACACCTTGGATTCTTTTGGTCTCTGATTTTATGTTTCTTAGCAGCCACCTAACAAGAAGCCACTGTGTGAGATCATGTCCATGTGAGTAGAATTTCATTCTATCATTCTGAGTAGCACTTCAGAATTTATTTCTGAATGGTATTCCTGGAGTGTTATTGAAATATATGGGGATTTTTTGAAAAATTAATATAGTAAAATACATTTTACTCCACCCAAAGTATTTGTCCTTGCCTCAAATTTCTCACATCATTCTTTTATTCTTCATGATTCTTTCTTAAAATCTTCTTTGAGTGTTTATGAGGTTTGGTGAAAATATCACTGAAGCAGAAATGCAGGCCCATAAAAATATGGAGGAGCATCCTCAATCCACCTCTGCAGTAGATCTGGCACCATGTGATTTCTGGTCAAAATGACCATAACTGCGAATGCTTTACTTGACTCAGGACACTGAGGCAGCCCTATCAGCCAGCCAGAAACATGAAAGAGAACTGACAAAACTACTTAAGAATTTACCAGGATGATAGGATAACTATTTGAACCAGTTGGGAGTATTTTGAGTGAAATTAATGGCAACATGACATTTAATGTAATCAAAAATTAAATATTGACTGTATTTTTTAATCACACCTCATACTTTTCTGTTTCTTCAGAAAGCTACAGGACTCCTCTGATATTCTTTGAAGGCCTGACAAATTGTGTGTGTGTGTGTGTGTGTGTGTGTGTGTGTGTGTGTGTGATCATATGGCTCCCATAGTTGAACTATGTACATCATAGCTTGAGAGCATTTGTCTCCTCAGGGTCTCTTAAACTTAGTACCTTCTGTGTTGCCTGGTAACCAAGTGGACTGGTGTTCACTATCATAGACTATGAACCTACAGAGGCTAAAGTGGCCAAGTATTTGGTGAGGATGGGCTTTGCGAGGTGCCATAATTCCACTTTCTGTGGGAGGAATGTTTCCTCCTGTCTTCTCACATGCTAAAAGACCACTTGAAGCCTTGGAACAAAGCCCTTAAAGTACCCTTTATCTATTCTTTGTGTGTAAATGACTTTAGAGTTTTTTCTTTTTAAAATTTTTTCTTTCTTGACATAAATGAGAAAGTACATCTGCTAAGTCAATAGTTCTTTACTTTCAAAGTATCTGTTCTATGTTGGTCTCGGTAGTGGATTGATGACTGGTGGTCAACTTATAACCCCCAGCTGAACTGAGTAAGCATGGTGCTGGGTGTGGGAGGTCCACCTGGGGATTGTTGCCAGCAGCATAAGAAGCAGAACTGGATAAGGAAAAGTTAAGGCTGTTGGGAGCGGAGAAAGGCTGTTGGTTGTTTTGGAGAAGCTCGTCATGCCTGCTTTCCTGATGAACTCGGCTGTTTTCATCCTCCGAAGAGCTCGGGACCTCGTTGGCACTGAGAATGCCTTTGGTTGGCTTTGGGAGAGCTCTGGTCCTCACTTTGAGCATCGCTTCCTGGCTCTGGAGGGGAAGAAGGTGCTGCTGGTCTCCAGGAGAAGCTTGCTGCATTGGCTTCCCTGATGGGAACTCTGCATCTTTATCATCTAAGGAGCTCGGAACCTCACAGTTGCTTAGGATGGCTGCGGAACCTTTCGGAGGAGCTCTGGTTCTTCTGAGTATCGTTTCCTGGCTCGAGAGCAGGTCCCTCAGCCTGCTAGCACAGATCCTTCATCCTGCTGGCACAGACTTTCTAGATTCCACCACTGACCTTTGGGCCTTCCCAGCGCACATCCGTGAAACAGGCCTGCATGAGACATTGTCATGGGCTGGGCCTCCAGTTGGATTCGTGGGAGGCATTGTTATGAGCTCTAGGTATTCAGCTGGACTCATGTAGGACATTGTCGCAGGATCCAGGCCCCCGGCTGGATTCCTTGGTCTTAGCGTGTGGGCAGATTTTCTTCACTCATTTGTGTATCATTCTTTGGGTGACTTATTAGTAATCATATGAAATATGTGTCCTGTATTATATATTGTTTCGCCTTGCACAAATATCCCCCAAACCAACACAGCCTCCTTTCCTTCAGGGTTTACCTGGTCTGACCTATGAAGAAATGAGGCAAGTGAATGTCAAAGACTGAGACATTGACGTGTAATGGACTCACGATAAAGATTTCACCTGCCCCAGTGTGGTTAGTGGAGATGTGATGAGAGGGTCCCTCAGATACTTTGCAAATTTTGGAAAGGTGGATGTTGTGCTCATGTAACAAGCAAAATATTTGCTTGGGTTCTCCAAGGTAAAGTGCAGGGATGGAGCGGTCAAATCTTATAATCATGGAGGAGTTTCCAGAGAACACATCAGCGGCACCCATCAGCATCCAATGCTCCTGACAGCTGGGGAAGGGAAGTGTTGGAGTTGAAGGAGAGACCTGGCTCTGACAGCGATACACACCAGGGTCCTACAGGAAAAGATTTCTTTTAAATTTTATTTTAAAGAGAAATGAAATAAAATTTTAAAAGAATGGGAGTGTCACAATGATTAATACATTGAGTGGTGATATTTTTAGTTACTCAGAGCACAAGATATAAGCATTTAATTGTCCAAACATATTACCACAACCCTTTTATTTTCAATGAATTAAGAGAAATTAGTAGTATAATTATCTTAATTGTCATATATATTTTTACATTTCTTGTGCTTGTCCCTTCCTCCTCTTCTCATTTCCCCCAGCCCAGTTTCTCTTTCCTTGTGAACAGTTTCTTCCTGATTCACAATATCTATTGTGTATTTTGGATCTTATTTACTCTTTCAGCTTCCAACACTAGGGACAAAATATGATGTTTACACATGTGAGTCTGATTTATTTCACTTACAAGTGTGGTCTCGAGTTGCATCCATTTACCTGTAATAGTCATAGAGGAAAATCTTTACAAGGCTGCTTTTCCTGAGTGTAAGGAGTGGTTAGAGACAGCCAGGATTTAGGAAAGAATGATACCAGGAAATGACAGATCCTGTAGATTACCATGTGTTTAGTCTTCTAAATGGAGGTTTTGTGCTGGACTGGTAAATGGTTTTGTTTCCATGGAATGGGAGAAACCACCAGGAAGGGGGCTCAAGCCTCCACACCTTTGAGGTTATTCCAGGTCTTTATTTGTGTTATGGAAGTAAAGATTGTCCATAGAAGTCCTGTTAGCTTATTCACTGCTTATTCTTAGTTTTAGGAGTTGTGCACCTTTCACCATGCTCAAAATGAGCACTGGGCATGGAGCCCTAAGTCTGTAATGTGAGCTATAATTGAACAGAGCAAACAGCAGCACCTCTTAGGGGACCCTGTGGCTATTGGCAGAAGTAGGAGTGTTATCAGTTACAGATTGGTCAGAGTGTTCAAATGACCAGTGGAAACACATTGTAACTAGATACAAAGAAAACGAGAAGGATGTAGTCAAACTCTAGGGCACACAAGTACCTTTTGTAAATAAGGAACATTACTTTTTGGAACATATAGGGAGCATATATGCTACGTGTTGACTTATGAACATTTGATTTGCACACTTTTACTGGTGTACCATAGATGACTGACTTTGTCAGATTTGAATGAGTCTGACTGACATTTTTGCTGAACAGAACTTTTTTTTTTTTAAGTTGGGGTTTTACTGTGTTTACTGGAATATAAGTAATGCAGTTCAAAAAGCATATCAATTTAGAACGTATTTATAGAATTTTGAGAAAATTAAAAAGACAATTAGTTATATCCACGGGTCCTTACATAAGAATTAGAATTTCAGTGAACCAAATATATCATTTTTAAAGGAAAAATTAAATAATGAAATTTAGGTGAGTTGAATAGACCCTTTTTTATTTTCTTTATTTATTTATTGTGACAGAGTCTCAGTATATAGTTGAGGCTTGAACTCTCCATGTAGCCGAGGCTGGCCTTCAACTCACCCTGATCCTCCTTCCTCAGCCTCCTGGGTGCTGAGATTACAGGTGTGTGCCACCACATCTTTCCTATTTTTATATTTTGAGGACATGTTTGCAGTATATAGTGATTAAAATTTTAATAGAATTTATATAAGTACATAACATTTCTTAATTGTTTCATTATTTCCCTCCTTCCATTCCATCTCATCTCACTACATATATTGGTTCTCTGCCATTTTCCAAAAATGGTTCACTGCTATCTACTATGTTTCACACTTCTTATTATTTATATTTTGGACTTGTTCAATGCGCAATTTATTTCTCTGAACATTATGGTCCTAACATGCATCCATTTTCCTGTAAATGAACCAAAGGTATCATTCTTTATTGCAGAGTAGTACTTTCCAGGGCCTAAACGCCACATCTTCTTTATCCATTGATGTTTTGATGGACGTGCAGGCCTCTTCCTAGATTTAGCTATCATGAGTTGTGTTACTATAAACATGGGTGTGCATGTGTTACTGTCATACGATGTCTTTACCACTCTTGGGATGATACCTTACAGGGAAATTTATGTGTTGACTACAACTTGTATTTCTGAGAATTACAGTACCAATTTCCATAGTGGTTCTGTGCATATACTGAAAACATGTATGCATAAGACAAAAATTAAAAAAAGAAAAAAAACCAAAATATAGTTTGATGAAGTGCTTGGTTTACTTGAGACAAGAAGAAGATATTGATTGATTTAAATTTCAAGTTAAAGGCAGAAGGAGATATTTGTACATATCCCTAGAAACACTGTCATTTATTTTTCCGGGACCGGGGATCAAACTCAGGGCCCTAGTGCTCAGCGGCAAGCACTTAGCCCACTGAGCTGTACCTCCAGCCCAACACTGTCATTTAAAAGACCGAACCCTCACACCACAAACCCACAGATGCTCAAATCCTTTCAATAACGTGGTGTGGCTTTGTACATATTCTATGTACCTCTTCTTCTGTGCTTCAAATTACCTCTAGATTATTTATATCATCTTATAAAATGTAAATGCTGTGTAAACATATATTACGCTGTGTTCTTTAGGCACTACTGAGAAAACTGTCTAGTTCTTTACAGATGAAAAAATGTTGATGGATGATGGGAGAGACTTCTTCAGTGAGTCTTCCCTGTTTGAATTTTCTGTAGTGTGTGTGTTTTTCCATTTAGAAAGTTAGAAGTTGGTTTCATTATTTGTTGGGGAAAATGGATGCTATAGAGCTTAGAGCTAAGTGTGTAATCATGAAAATTAGTTTTTCTATGCAAATAATATTGCACAATTTGAAAGAATAAAGAAATTAAACTAAGACATTGCATTTAGCATTTTGGGTTTTCTTTTGTGAGTAATATGCTTATTGGATTATTTCCATGGACTAGACATGAAACTACTAAACATCACAATCCAGCAAAGTTTAGGGAAGCTCTGTATCATTTTTAATGTTTATTTTTTGATTTTTATATTGTCTTTAATGATTTGATCAATCTTGTGCTCTCACATCTGGTAATCTGAGCAACTTCACTCAGGATAACAATATGTAATACAACAACCACTGTTAAATCTTATCATTTTGTTTTGAAACTATCATTTTTATTGCTTTTGCTTTGTTTAGTTTTTGTCTATGTTGTTATTTTGTTATCGTTTTTGAAATTCTCTTTAAAACAAAAAACACATTAAGTTATCGGGAAGAGATGGCAGCATGTGCGGGGGCACCTTCCAACCCTACTCTAAGGGTAAGGAGCGGGAAGGTCTTTTTTCAGAGAAGCCAGAATCTGATCAAGATTAAATTGATCAATATCTGATCAATATTAAATTTTATTGCAAACAAAATGGATTAAAAATCAAACTCTTCTGCGTTTGGCTGGGGGTGTTAGGGAAGAAATGAGTCCTCAGCGGGAAGGAGACAGCTCAGGGAAGGCTCTGTGGCTGTCACCAGGTGGTCTCCCACGCTGCTCCTCGTCACGTCTGGTCTCGGGAAGGTCCCGTTGTTCTTTGCCTTCTCCCCCTCCATATTGGCTGTGAAGTTTTGCCAGCGGTCCAGCCACCCGTTTCAACTTCCTCAGAGTTGTTCTGCTGCTGTCTTTCTTCTCTGGCTGTTTCTTGAGTTTCAGTCTCTTCTCTCTTTTGTTGTTTCCTATCACGCATGGTTTTGGCTTCGCACTCTTTCCTTGTAATTTTGGACCTCTAATCCTAGTTTGCTGAGGAATCTCCAGACTGATTTCTGCAGTGGACGCACCAGACTACTCTCCCACCAACAATGGAGGAGAACTCTTTCTCCCCCACAGCCCCTCCAGCATTTGTTATGGGTGGATTTCTTTCTTTTTTTTTTTTTTTTTCCGGGACCGGGGATCGAACTCAGGGCCCTAGTGCTCAGCGGCAAGCACTTAGCCCACTGAGCTGTACCTCCAGTGGGTGGATTTCTTGATGATAGCCTTTATTTCTGGGGTGAGATGGAATCTCAGCATTGTTTTAATTTACGTTTCTCTAATGACTAATGATGTTGAACATTGTTTCATGTATTTATTTGCCACTTGCATTTCTTCATGTGAGAAGTGTGTATTCATCTCAGATGCCCATTTTTGTATTGGGTCTTTGAATTTTGGAGGCCTGATTTTAAAAAATTCTTTATATGGTCTAGGCAGGAGTCCTTTGTCTGAGGGACAGTTGTCTAAACGTTTTTCCCTATTCATGGGTTTTATTTTCACCCTGTTGGTGGTTTCTTTTCATGTGCAAAAACTTTTCAATAAGATGAGAACCCAGTTGTTGATTCTTTGAAGTATTTCCTGCGCAGTTTGGTGTTTGTTCGTGAGCTCTCTACCTACCCCTATGTCTTCAAGACTTCTACCTACTTTCTCTTCCATTAGATCTAGTGTTTCTGCTTTAATATTTAGAACTTTAAGCCATTTTGACTTTATTTTGGTGTATGATGATAGGCTTGGGTCTAGTTTTAGTCTTCGGTGTGTGGAAAGCCAGTTTTTCCAGCACTATTTATTAAAGAGGCTATCTTTCTGCCAGTGAACATGTTTGGCCCCTTTGTCCAAATAAGGTGGCTGAATGTCTTTGTGGTTGTGTCAGCATCTTCTAGTATGTTCTGTTGATGTTCAGGTCTGTTTTTCTGCCAGTATCATGCTGATTTTATCACAGTAGCTTTGTAGTGTAATTTCAAACCAGGGATTGTGAAGCCTCCTGCCTTGCCTTTGTTGCCCAGGATTGTTTTGCATATTCTGGGTCTTTTCTGGTTGCAGATAAATTTTCAGAGTGTTTTCTCTAGGTTTGTGAGGTATACCAATGGTATTTTCATTGGAATTGCATTGAATCTGTATAACAATTTTGGGAGAATGGCTATTTTCACAATTTTGGTTCTTCCTATTGATGAGCAAGAAATATTTTTCCATTTTTAATAATCCTCTTCAATCTCTTTTTTCAGAGTAGTGTAATTTTCACTGTATAGATCTTTTACTTCTTTTCTTAGATTGAGTCCTAAATATTTCAGTTTGTTTGGATGCTATTGTGAAAGGCATGCTTTCCCTTATTTCTCTCTCTGTTTCTTGTTTGTATAGAGGAAGGCTATTGATTTTTAAGTGTTGACTTTGTATTCAGCTATGCTACTGAATTTGTTGATTAACCATAAAAGTCTTTCGGTGGAGTTTTTGGAGTCTTCTATGTAGAGTATCATGTCACATGAAAAAACAAGATCAAACAATGAAGTTAAAAAAACACGCAAAAGAACCCGAAAGAGAAAAGAGAAGAGAGTGAGAGAAGGGGAAACGTGTCCACTTCAAGGTACGTCTCTGGGGTCAGTAGGAGACTACGTGGAGAGGCAGAGTCCAGATTTGCTGCAGCAAGGCGGGAGCAGCTTTACGGTGGGGTAGTGGATAATCTCAGTGAGCCTGTAGCTTCACCTTCCCTGAGGTTCAGGTGGGGTTCTGACTGTGAGGCTGGAACCAGACCTACTTAGTATGCACTAATCAGTGCACTTTCTGCAGGCTTGAACTTAGCTGGGAGCCCCTAGCTGGAGCCAGCAGATGTTCTGAGTTCTGAGCTCCATTGTTCCCCTCCCAAGGCTCCCATCCAATCACCCCCTCCCTCAGCATGGCCAGCCAAACCCAGGCCACTCATCAACCAGAGCAGTCCACAGTCTCCACTCCCATGCTGCACTGCTGCATCTCTCTGTGGATGCCTCTAGGGTTGCCAGCAGTCACTGTGCATCCTCCAGTTTGAACTGCTTCTCCCACACAGGGAGTCCTGACTCAGGGAGAAGGCACCTCCCACAAGCTTCTTTGCTGAAGTTTCTTTCTTCGCTCTCCCTGTGGGATTCAACTCTGCCTTCAGATCCTTCCTGGGTCCAGGAGACCCACTTTCCTCCTTCTACTCTTCCTCATATTACTATATTCCATGGTCTGGAGAGCACATCACAGAGAGGCCCTTTCTTTGCTGGTTACCACTACATCAACTTCCCTAAAGTCCTGAGCTTTCAGTTTGTATCTGTCCAAAATCCTAACCCTCACGTTTAGAGGATGACAAGAGATTACATTAAGTTCAGTCTATTATATTTAACTAATAAAACTCTCTCCCCCTAGTCTGTTCACTCAATTCTTAAATGGATTTCTGTGCCTGAAAATACTATTACAATGTGCAAGCAGAATGATACATCTTAAGGACAAGAAACCTTAAGAATAGATCATTAGTGTTTTCTGAAATGCTTGTATTGACTATGTGCTTTATAATGAAAGCACAATCTTCAGGACTGAACTATAAAGTTCAGGATTGAGTTCTCTGACTAATTATTGTGAACTATGAAGCTTGAGGTATCCATGGGGATGTCTCAATGTGTGTTATGTTGATACCAGATGGGGTTTGTTTGGAATTCGTGAACATGTGGCTAGTGTGTCAAATGGAGGCCTGCTTGTGGAGGGTTGTGCCCTTCATGTGTGAAGTTGGAATTAGTTAATAGATGGAATTAGTATTAGAACCCATTGAGCAGTGACCCTAGGTGAGTTTTTAAGCATTGCACGAATAAATCTTCTTTGTGTATAACAGGGAGGTCCTTTTCCAAAGCCTCAGGTATAGAGCAGGCTCACAATGACCCATCATCCTTATAGGTGAGCTCTCTGTCTCTCTCTGTCTCACTCTGTCTCTCTGTCTCATACACACAGACACACACACACACACAGACACACACACACACACACACACACACACAGAAACACTGAGAGCTCTGTGTACATGCAGATGATATAAACTGAATAATTAGGTGAAGTTCATATGAATCATGTCTTAGCACCTGACCCTGTGAGTCAAGGTCAAGCCCTGGAATCTTCAGGGAAGTTACCTGTGCTATCCTCCTATGCAAAGGTCACTGGGTTAGACGGAGAATATCCCTCCAAACTCTCATGCACTCAGAGCTGGGGCTTTTAGAAGAAGACTAGATCGTGAGGGTGCTGTACCTACCAGCGGATTCATCTGCTAATAAGTTAAGCTGCTGAGTCCACTGTTAGGGTGAGTTAGGGTGTGGAGCCTCGTTAGAAGAAGGTCACTGGGGCAAGATTTTTAAGGGTGTATCTTTCTTTTTTTTTTTTTTTTTTTTTTTCCGGGACCGGGGATCGAACTCAGGGCCCTAGTGCTCAGCGGCAAGCACTTAGCCCACTGAGCTGTACCTCCAGCCCTTAAGGGTGTATCTTTCGATGGAGTTTCTTTCTTCACTATCTCATCTCCTGGCCTCAAGGAGGTGAGCACCCTTCCTCTCTCAGATCCTTCCAGCAAGTCCTTCCTGCCTTGGAATCAGCTGATTATGGATTGAATCCGCTAAAATCCATGAGCCACAATAAGCCTCCTTTTCAAATTCTGGGTTTGGATATTTTGTCTCTATAATGAGAAAAGGACTAAGACACTCACAATATTGAATATAGACAAAAGGGAGAAAAGAATAGGGACACACGTTAACTGAATTCCCGTGTGAACAGCTCTAACGTCTATGAAATAAAATCCCTTCCGGACATTGGCGAGTGAGAACTACATATTTCCATGCACAAACTCAAATATATCAAGTAATTCTGAGAAAATATTTGCCCCTAGGGAGCCATGTAATTACAGTTACAAATTATCTGGTGTAGTAAGGTTGTATGAGGAGCCATCTGGAGGTTGAAACTGTGAGTAAGATCAGAATTTTGTCTGCTAGCTACAGGCAATCTGACCTCTGAATGAATATTAGTAGGTATCTAAAGGAAGGACTGAGTATACATAGGTTTTAAAGTTGGGGGTGCAGTTTCAAGGAATCTCAAAATATTCTGGATGAAATGTTTGAGTTTAAGGTATAAGGGCCATTGATTTGCTACAAAAAGCTGGCATCAGGAGACAGCAGGGTACCTTCGCCCCTCATTACATTTTTAAATTGCCCTTGGTTCTCGTTTACCAGAGGGCAGCTATCGCCAGCAGTGGAGAGGCCATTGTTTGTAGGGGGCAGCCCAAGACTCTCTCAGGTCACTCTCAGGCCAGGCCTGACACCTGGAAGGATACAATCTCTCAAGCAGGGTCGGGAGCCACCTCTGAACTGTGAGTCGGGGAGATGGGGAAGGAAGAAAGCACAGGACAGATCAGTCAGGAGTTTTTATCTCACTTCCCCCTGGCTGTGTCACTGTGGGTTACACAAAGCTACTCCCACTGCCACGGCCTGTCCCACAGTAATAGACATTCTCATCTCCTTCTTGGATGTTCTGGATGGTCAGGTACCGATCCAAGCTGGAGCCTGATCCTGAGAATCGATCAGGGATCCCATCCCCCTTGGATCCCACAATACCGCTGCTACCCACTCGCATCACAAACCGAGGGCTTTTCCCCTGGCGCTGCTGGTACCAGTCCACCGCGTGAGAACTGTAACCACTGCTGAGGGTGCAGGTGAGTTTGACTGTCTGTCCCAGGGAGGCGGGTGCAGAGGGCAGCTGAGTCAGCACAGGCTGGGAGAGCGACCCTGGAAATGCAGACCTCCTTTAAGAATCCAGCTGGGAGACAGCAGAATGGCTATAGGGGGAAGGACAGGGCTGGCGTCTGGGTTTGGGCAGCGGTGGTCTCTGTGGAGGCGGTGACCATTTCTCACGTCTGACCTGTGAAGAGAGTGACGGTGGTGAAGAGGAGATGAGCCCAGGCCATGGTGCAGATGCCCCAGTGCCGAGTCCCCCAGGCCCCAGGCTGAGACAGGGATCCCAAGCCTTTTATCCTTCCAGTTCATTACTGGTCAGGGCCTAGGTCCCCATGCAAATCTTCTCTTTACCAAGGCTGGTATTTAGCAAGGGCGGTGGCTAAGAGAGATAATTTACATGGATTTGGTTTCATACACACTGCCTCCCCCTGATGGTTACACATTGCCTCCCCTTGTTGGTCAGACATGAACCATCACCATCTGGACTCCTAGAAGCCCCTGAGCCGCAGCCTGTAAGTGGGGCCCCTGTGTGTGCTCCAAACTCCTCCTTCTCCATTTCTATAATTTTATGTTATCTGTGTAATTGTTTTTCTCCCCTGGTGGCTCACAGTGGGATGCAGCAGCTACATCAGCTAATTCCGTGACCTGTCCATGGTGCTTTCCCCAATTTCTACTTAGCCTGGCAGAGTCTTTAAACTGCTACTCTGTAAACACTGATGATGTGGCCTCCTCAGGCCAGAGCTCACCCCTGACCCTGGGAAGAGAAGGGAAGCGAGAGACCTGGCCCCTGTCAGTGGGTTTTTGGTTCTTTCCTGGAGGCCTCCTGCTCACGTTATCTGCGAATGCTGAGCGCCGCCCGTGGGGCTCTGATTACTCCCAGGAGACACCTGGCAACTCACCCAATGGAAAGACATTTACTATAGTTACTATGATTTTTAAACCACAAATCTACTTTGAGAAGGTGGAAATGATGAACAAGAATGTAAAAGAGCTAAAAATCTTAGGGAAAAACTCATTTTTATTGTTTTTTGTTCCATATTTGAGTTTATCTTCATGAAGTCCTTTATAGCAAAGTCACTGTGAGGAACCCACTATCATTATACAAGAAATAAATACCAATTCATTCTTGAAATTGTCACTTAACTTCTTTTATCTTGACTTTCCCCTTTCTTCGGGTATCTATAATTTAGAATTATATCGTCACCAAGTGTAGCATTAGTGAAAATAAGGAAAGACAAATATAGCGCACGGTAGATGACGCCATAGTGAGTAGGATTCATCTTTCCTCCCCCATGTCTCAGATGCTAGTTTTAACACACCATGGGGTGTGTGCACTGTACCCCAGACCTAGTCTGTAATTCCATCTGACTGCATCCCCAATCCCAGCAAAGCAGGTGCACCTTGTGGAAATACCTGTCTCTTAACCTTTCAGAGCTAGGTTAGGGTGGGGGTGATCTGTCACCTGAAGATCAGATTGAAGGCTGTGTAGGGACCTTACTGCATGTTGACATGTCACCCTGGCTGCTGTAGGTTTGGTCAGTTTTTATTAAGTACACTATGAAATATGGACAATTCTGTTGCCGAAGTGGGTGTGTAGTAAGTTTACTGTGAGTGCATGTCTAGCATGACAAGGACTTTGAAAATGAGGATCGTAATAATATCTAAATGTTCCAAGCTGCTGAAGCTAGAAATTGGGCGTATGTGTGGGGGAGGACAGAGCCAGAATGCCTCAAGCAGTCAAGCTACATCACTCTTGAGAAAAACATCCTGCCTGACAATTTCACTCATTTGTCACTAGGCAATGTTGCCTCTTATGATACTAACTTTGCAAGAGTATAAATAAATGCCACTGCTGTTGATGTTAGGTCCTCTTGCCCATCAGGAAAGAGGTCAGTCCACCTGACCAAGTTGTTGTCTCTTGATTTTATTTTCCTCATACCCACTATCATTTCTCTCCAGGATACAATGAGAGGTCAACAAGTTCCCCTCATCTAAAGTAATAGAGCAAACCTCCAAGGCTGATTGAAGATTTTGGAGCAGGTGTATGTCTCATACAGAGCCAAATGGCATTTCTCTACATCCTTCAGAATCATAACAACACACCCATCCGCCATCTGGTGGAAGAAAAGTATTCAGGCACCCCGGGAAGGATGGAACCTGGTGAGCTGGAGCACAGTGCTGGTATCTGCAAATTGGCAGTGTGAGTTGTGTGTCTGAATTGTGAGTTTATGGCCCCAGGAAGGACTTCATATGTAGAGATGGTTAGCAAAGAGAGCTGCAGCAGGTGAGGATAAGACGTAAATAAATCTAAGGTTCAGAATAAGAAGAACCTTATTGTTCTGCTAGAGAGAAAAAAAGTTCGCTGTCTGTGGTTACTCTCATTTTTACTAAAGATGACTCCCATACAAGGTCATTTTTGAAGTAGCAATAACTGTAATTTTCATAATGAAACATTAGAATAGTATTCCATTTTCTTGGTTTGATAAAGCTCTTATAAGATAATATCATAAACAAAGTGACTGCACCAGTAGAAACTTATTGTCTCATAGTTCTAGAGGCTGGGAGCCCAAGGTCAAGGTGTCAGCAGCTTTGCTTCCTCTTGGGTCCTCATGTCTTGGCTTACAGATGCCCAGCGTCTCTGTGTCCTCGAATGGCTTCTTCATTCTAGGTTGTCTGTGCCACCGTTTTGTCTAAGAAGGTCACCAGTTTTATAAAACCTCCACTTCTCGGATCTCATCGGATCAGCATTATTTTTTTAAGCTTCATTACCAGATAAAGTAAACTTGAGGGTGGTGTTTCAAGAAAAGAATTTTGAAAAACAAAATTTAGTCAATAATACTTTTTGCAGGAGCCAGCCTGAAAACTGACCTGGAGCGTATGATGAGGAATTAAAGATAAAAAAACAAATTTCCAACTGAGGGGTTCTAAGGGGCTCCCATCTCAGGATGGCAAGTGCCTTGGGAGTCTAGAAAATCCAGTTTTATTAGTAATACAAGGCAATGTAGCCATCATATAATCCAAGGTTCAAGAAACTGCACATGATCAACAAGGAATATAACAATTTTATGTCCAGATATATAACTTCCTTTGTTTATCCTTTGGCTGATGCTGTTCTGCCCCAGGGGTCTGTGAGGGGCAGCATTCATGCACACAAACAGGAGGGGACAGCCTTCCACCCCCTCGCTAGTCCCCAGGAATGGTCAAGAAGACCTCAGTCTCTTCAGCTGATCACATAGTCCTGTCTCCCACAAATCTGCCATTACTGTACATATTTTGTATTTAACAGGATGGTAAAATATATGTGTGGAAAGGATATCTTAAAAGTTTATTTTTATATAGCTTTAAGTTTAAATAATAATTGTTTTATTGTATAATACACATAACCTAACCTTTGGGAACATGGCTGTTGCTTAGTGATAGTGTTTGTCAATGATATTCTTGTAAGCATATTTTGTTTTTATGTAGTTTGACCTTTCTTATAGTATGATTTCAAAATTGTTGTAAGCGGTACATAACATAAAATTTGGGGTAGCCAGCATAGTTCATTGATAGAGTTCCTGCCTAGCTAGCATGCCGAGGCCCTGGCACTGCAAAATAATTTTTATATATTTAAATCACTCTTTGTTATACAACTTGTTGGTACTATGTACCCTCGCAATGCGATACAATCACCACCATGATCTTTCCTGACAATTCATCATTCAAACAGAAGCTCCGTCCCTTTCAGATAATTATCTCCACTTTTTATTGCATGCCATGGTCACCAGTGGCAAATGGGGAGACTGGTAAATGGCCACAGCAGAGCAATTCAAGACTCCTGGATCCCATCTATATGCAGCAACAGCAAAGAACAGAGAACAACAATCCTGGTAGATTTCAGGAGCTGGTGTTTGACTGAGTGAGAGGTTCATTTGACCTGTCCTTTTCATCCCTGCAAGGCCAAGTTTATGTGTGCTGCAACCCATGCTGTCTTGGTTACTTTTCTCTCATTGCTGAGACAAAATACTTGATGCCAAAATTTAAGGAAGAAAGGCGTATTTAGCTCCCAGTTGGCAGAAGTTTCAGTCCATACTCTGCTGGCTCCAAGGTGGGTGGCAGCAGTTCATGGAGGTGGAAAATAGCAAAATCAACAAGAACAAAATGTAAGAAGCAGCAGCAAACAAGCCTCTTTCCCTCCATTATATGTCTGCAGGACACCCACTCTAAGCCTTGCACTGGACAATGAGTCAGTGAAAACTCTAGAACCCACCCCAGGACTGCATGAGGCTTTGGGAGACATCTAGACGTAAGCCATAACACATGGCTACAGCATCAGTGAGTCCCTTAAAGTGGGCCAATAATCCCATCTGTGTGTGTTAATTGTATGATGATCTAGTACTGTGACTGTGAGTTATTTGGGGCAATCCAAACCTGTTATTTGGTTGCTTGAAAACCATTTTGTTCTTACATAACTGCTATGGATTTTCAGGGCTCTGTGACCTTATCAAGAAAGCAATCATGATGGATAAGAGGAAACAAGAGCACAAAGCAACCAGTCATCACAGAGATTATAATTTATTATTGTTTTTAGTGTTCTTCAGATGGCTGCAGAAATTCTATATATTTTCATAGGTCTCACCACGTTGACCAGTAATTTCCTTTCCTACATTTTCCACAGGTTTTCTGAGGCACTCCTTACACCTCCAGAAATGCTTCTATGTGCCCCTTGTAAAAAGTGCAATCATAAAAATGCTTGATGGTCAGGTTTGAGACTATCCAGGAGCCTTTGCTGCTCATGCTTTAAATCTCTATGGAACTGGTCATTTTATATCAGTTGGCGTCTTCACTGTGATGGTCATTGCTTTCTTTCCCTTCACTCCCAAAACACAGGCACTGACCTTGTAAGCAAATCTAACATTTCCTTGAATTATATATAATGTTTAACATCTCAGTATTTCTGCCTACTTTTATCCTTTGTTGATGAAATTACAAAATTTCATAGGTGAGAAATCAGCTTGTAAAGGTGATAAATCAAATGAACTTTGATGTTAGTATTGGAGTTATATACTTAGGGAGCTCCCATGTTTGAAGACAGAAAGAAAAAGGTGCTTTCAGCTCCTGTACTGACAACATAGAAATGGAACAAGGGAAATAAAATTTGTTATCATTTTTGCATCATCGCTACAGACATGTGCACTCTGCAGGATCCTGACCATGTGAACGAGCTTCTAGGAATTCTTGACAAGGTCAGAGTGCAGAATACAGACAGGTTTACTACTGAAGGTGTCAGACAGTATTTCTGAGTGCTATGTGGCAGCCTTGTTAAACAGAGTAAGTGGTTTTCTTCCCACTTCCCCATTCATCTTTCCCTGCATTTAACCTTACAAACCACTGTGTCATAATCTGCACCACAGATATAGTCATCTTTACACCAGAACTGATGATGGTCAAGTATTTGTCAGTTCCAAGGCTGGAGCCTGAAAAGTTGTCAGGAATTCCACCCCCCTTACTGAAATTTCCATCACTCTTTATTTTGGGGAGTGGATGAGACAGAAAATCACATTTTAATTGTAAAGTAATAATTACATATATTCATGGGATGCAATGTTATATTCTGCAGTTTGCATTTGTAAAGAAAATAAAAAATGATTTAAAACATTACAAATGATACAGAGTTTCACTAAACAAGACCATAGGAACTCAACAATGTTTATTATATTGCATATTATTGCCTTCAAATTAGATAAGAATACCAGATATAAGCATGCAAAATTGGTAAAAAATTTAAAAGAAAAAAAATTAAGCATTAATTGTTTGCTTTAATAGACCAGTAGAAATCAGCAGTATAATTTCCCCAGCTATCTTGTGTACACACATACATATTTTCCCTTCCTTCTTTCTTTCTTTTCCACATTCCCTCATCCTAGTTGTTCCTTCCCTTTGAGCAGTTTCTTTCCCTTCCACAGTACATATTGCACCTTTTTGTTTTATTTACTCTTTTAGGTTCTTACACTACTGAGAGAATATGACATTTACACGTGTGGGTCTGATTCATGTCATTTATGAGTATTGTCTCTAATTGCACCCCTTTACCCAGAAAAGCCTTGAGTTTATCGTGTTTTATAGCTGAGTAATACTCCATTGTACAAAAGTACCACACCCTTTTTATCCATCCACTCCCCCTTTGGTGGGCATTTGGTTTGTTTCCAAGATTTAGTTATGACAAATTATTCTCCTGTAAACACGGGTGCACATATATCACTGTGGTATGATGTTTTCAATTGTTCTGGAAAAATACCCAGAAGGAGAACCTGGATTGAATGGGACCACTAAGTTTTTTAAGGACTCTCCGCACTGATTTCCACAGTGGTTGCACAAGTCTACACTCCCACCGGGGGAGAGGGTTTCTTTCTCCCCACACCCCCACCAGCGTTTGTTATGGGTTGATTTCTTGATGACAGTCATTCTTTCTGGGATGAGATGGAAGCTCGATGTTTTTTTAATTTGCTTTTTTCAAATGACCAATGATGTTGAACATTTTTTCATATAATTATTTGCCATTTGTCTTTCTTCATCTGACAACTGTGTATTCATTTCAGATGCCCATTTTTGGTTGGGTCTTTGAATTTGGGGGCCTTGAGTTTTTAAAATTCTTTGTATGTTCTAGATAGAAGTGCTTTTTCTGAGGGACAGTGGCCTAACATTTTTCCCAATTGGTGGATTTTCTTTTTATTCTAAAAAAAATAAAGAGAGATCTTCTGTCACCCATCCTGATGCCTGGTGATACAAGTGTACTTTATTAACCCCTCCAGCCAACTCTTTCACTATAATCAGTTTGGCAATGTAAATTGTCATGTGTATGAAAAGCAAAGGTGTCACTTCAGATATTTATAAAAGTGAGGGATTGGAGAGGTTCCCAAGAGAAGAGTGAGGGTGAATTTTAATGCACAGGAAAAATCTCATGATCTCCAGTCCCAATGAGTAGAATACACATTTTACACATTTTATAAGTTCCTCAGATGATTTCTTTTTTTTTTTTTTTGTGGTACTGGGGATCGAACTCAGGACCCTGCGCTTGCTAGGCAAGCGTTTATTCCACTGAGCTATATCCCTAGCCCCCCTCAGATGATTTCTATGCACATTAAGTCTGAGATATGCTGGGGTAATGTTATTATAGAGATACAGTTGAGGCCTGAGTAATTCCACATGGCTCCGTGTATTTCTCTTTTAACTTTTCCTGAACACTAATCATAATTTCTCTTTTTTTTGCATTATATTCCAGTGTTCATGTACACAAGAGTTTCTCTGAAAATGATAAAGTTTCTCTCACTACTCAAAAATATAAAAAGGTCCAGAAGTGTTTCAATAAGATCTCCTCATAGTGACTTTTCATTTAGGGACATCAGTGAATTATTAGAATGATTGAAATTTGTGACTTTGTGTAATACTTAATATTTTTAATAATATAAAAGGAGGTATATATTTGTCCATTCTAAAACGGAACAGTTCTTAATTTTAAATTTTCAATTGAATCAGTCATAAAGTTTAAAAAAGTGATCACAATATCATCCTAATTATGGATAAATTTTAGGTGAAGGTAAGAGAAATGCATGCAAATTCAGTAATATCATGATACTCCTGGCATGGTGGCACATACTTAAAATGAAGTTACTGAAGAGGGTGAGAGAAGAAGACCAAACATTTGAGGACAGCTTGGCGACTTCATGAGACCCTGCCTCAAAAGTATGAATACAAAGAGCTGAGATGTAGGTCAGTGCTAGGGTAACCCTGGGTACTATCTCTAGTACAAGAAAAACAAAAAAATTGTACTGCAAGTGATCATCACCATGAGTGATGAGTAGATTAGTCCCAGGACTACAATAACACAGTACCAGAAACCTGGTGGGTAGTACCAAGAGAAATGTATCCTTTCACACCCAGTTCTGGAAGTTACTCTTCCAAAACCCAAACAGGCAGGGCCATGTTCCCCATGATGCCTCTAGGAGACTCCTTCTCCCCTCATCCTGGGTCCCAGTTGTAGATGCCTTTGGGGCTCCTTGGTCTACTGCTGCAAAAGTCCAGTCTGTGTCTCTACTTTCACATGATGTTCTCTCTCTGTGGCCCTCTCTTCTCAGGGCATCTTCTTATGCAGACTCTAGACACAGTGTATCAATTACTTTACTCTAATATCACCTCATCTTACTGACATCTAGGATGATACCACATTTTAGAGAGATTATGTTAGGCAGTATTTTTTATTGGCATCTCACTAAATCTTCTGTAGGGAGATCTTTTACCACACAAGATTAGAGAAGAATGCTTTGAAATTTTTATAGATTTTCATACTATAAAAGTGACATGTGATATCTTTATATCAAAATGAAACATAATAAAATGTAATTTATTAACATTTATATGGTCATTGTTTGCTTTTCTTTTCCCTAAAATGCCAGAAACAACACTACAAAAAAAGTCTCTGCAGAGAAAATACCTTGACTTCAGTCTTCAGATCTTAACCCACAATCATTATACCTTTTGAAAAATGAAATAATAACTGAATTGTGTTTTGTTATGCAACATCTCAAAGGGAACATTTTATGTATATGCTTTGCATTAGGACTGAAACATAAAGAAGAATCAACTCAGATACTTTTATACACCTTTCTCTCCATGAATAGTCAACAGGAGTTGGTCTCAGTGTTCAACCTCTGGTCACACATTCTCTTTGTGTTCACACTCAGCCAAACCTAAGTTTGTGTCTTGATTCTCCAGCTGGCTTTCCCTGTATTGAGCAGTCCTGTCACACAGCATACGACGGCTTTCAGCTTCTGCCTGCGGCCGGGCCCTCAACAATGAGGGCAAGCCAACTTTGTCATGGGAGGGAACTGAGGATCTGACACATGACTAGGAGAGCCAGTTGCCTGTGTCACAAATCCTTGTCATGGATGTATGACCAGTGTCTGCTAAAACCAGTATGAAATGTGACATGTGTGATTACTAAAAGCAGCAGCCACAGAAGAAAATGACTGAGCCTCTGACAGATCAGGCTTTTGAAGTATCCAGGGACATCCGAGCCTGAGATCTGGACCCAGAAGGAAAATATACACACATTAGGGATGAAGAAGGACAGACGGTTGCTCTAAAGGTGAGTGTGTAAAATCTATTGTGAACCTGAGCAAGGAGAGAGGGGAGACGGACGGAGGAGCAGACATGTGTAGGCCACAGTGTAGTGTTTCCAAAGGTTCCCGAGGACCTGTAGCTTCTGAGGACTCCAGGATTCTCCCTCAGTTTTTATGGCCTATTGTTTTTGGGTGCCTTGTACAATTGTGAATCTTTCACCAACACCATCAGTTTCGGGATTTGGAGCGCAGTGTCTTGTTTCACTGTCAGGGAGGCTGGGTGGTATGAGCCCTGCCTTTCCCATGAGAGGAAGCACCTGCTGGAACCTCTAACTCAGGCCAGTGAGCACCAAGTAGGCCCTCAACAGTGAGGCCTGTATGTTCATTTCAGGTTCTGGCAACCTTGAGAAGATGCGCAGTGCCCCCTAGGGAGCTTCCATAACTATTTGTAGTTTATTCTCTAGTTGCATTAAGTTTTGTTTATATGAATTTTAGTTTCTGTGTATTTCACAACAAAAGAATTCGATAATAACAATAGCTAATCTCATGACTAGATGACTGCATGGAAAGACTACCTGTTAGAAAAGGATGGCCAAAGTGGTACTCAGAGTACAAGTCATAGACAAAACAGACTCTCTCTTACCAAAGAGAGGGAAAAAAGAACAAAGAGAAATTATTATTTTAAGTGTAACCAATTAGCATAGACCCTGAGGAGCAAAACGAGAGACAGATGTGCAGGACAAAGAGATAAGTTGAAATTCACAAATTATCTATGACAATTTTTTTCAAAAATACTTTAATATATATAGTTCCTTTTCATGAGTCCCCAGAGAGTTTGATTTTTAACTAATTTTGTTCTTTAAAGTTACATTTGCATTGATGATAACAATTTATGCCTTTCCCATTTGTTTCAAGTGTCCTGATGGCTTATTACTGGGGTTTATGGTTGCTTTAAAATCTCTACCACACAACTTCCGCACCTGAGTCATTTCAGTGATGCTCTCTGAGGACGGTCTGTCCTCATTCAACTTGCGAAATTTCTAGTGCTTGATAGGATGATTTTTTTACTAGTTTCTTAGACATTTGTACAGTAGAGAATTCATTACATATATGTTAATGATCTGAAATGGTATCTGCTAATGGTTCCTTTGTTTTCTTTACCAATTTTCAATTAGACTTTTTCAGGAGAAATGGGACCCAGCTCCCTTTGAAAGCATTTAGTTTCCACTTAGATTCAGCTAAACATGAGTCACTAGGGATGTTCCTTCTATCGGCTAAAAGTCTCCTGAAGTTTCATATCTCTCTTACCCTTTATCTTAATCTTCCCCTTTGAAAAATGTGTGGCATAATGTAGATTAGGACTTCAGGAAAGAAATACATGTCTGATGTGAAGTGACTGTCAGGATTGAGGGAAAAAGTGTTTGCTATTATCCTATCTGGGATGTAGAGATCATCTGAGTCTACACTGACTATAAACTGACTTCCAAACAAGTCCTTTGATTTAGAAACAGAAGGCTCAATGTCTATCAACGTGTATCACATCGTTACCCGCATTTGCTCTACGCCGAAGGCTCGTCTGCTCCTGAACACTTGGATACTTAGACTTACTCTTTGGGTCGTTCTGTCAGGCCTGTTGGCCCAATATAGGGATGAGAAGAGAATTATTTCTCCACAGATGATGAATGGGAGTTATTATGTTCTTATCTGTTTTATGAGAAAGATCTTCACGGTATCTATATGTGCAGAGTCCATGCTGTCACCGTCACCTCCCTGCTGGGCTCGCCTGTGGGCTCTGACAGGGAGAGCAGGAAAAGTCGGATTCCATTTTATTTTAAGATGAATATGTTAACTCGGCCTCCATTTATGCTGCTGTGAAATCACTGCCCCACACAGCAAAGTTTAAAGCACAGTGCCCTTTCCTTTTTTTTGAGAGTCTAGCAACACTGTTTGGTATTTGGGAAAACGAATGCTGTTAACATTGTACCTCACTCCAAGTATATTTAGTGTAGCTATGTTATTTTTACATGTCAAAATCTTTGGAGTCTAATTCCCAGAGCAGGCTGGAGTTTTTGTTCTACTTCCCCATACATGGGTGTCACTGTGAGAAGCACTGTTGTGCCAGATGGTACAGTAATAGGTGGCTTCATCCTCAGGCTGCAGCCCAGAAATATGCAAAACTCCTGCATTTGCTGAGGTGTCTTTGGAGCCAGAGAAGCGGCTGGGGATGCCAGAGCCCTGTCCCTTACTTGAGTCTGATTCGTAGTATAGGAGAAACCTGGGAGGGTTCCCTGGCTTCTGCAGGTGCCAGTTTATGTATTTACCACCAACACTGATGTCGCTTCTCAAGGTGCAAGTGAGTCTGACAGATGCTCCAGGAGATGTGGAGAGGGAGGGTTCCTGAGTCACCACAGCCTGGGAGGGGAAAACTGCAAGTACAGACCATGGGGGCTTAGGGAACAGTGACCACACTAATGTTTTGTATGAAGACATCTAATGAAGCTGCAAGGCCTGTTCTTACCTGAGCAGTGGGAGAGGAGCAGGAGGAGAAGAGGAGTCCAGGCCATGGTGGAAGCTGCCCTGACCCCAACAGATGCTTGAGCTGCCTCAGACCTCCTTTTCTTGCCCAGCCCCTGTGGGAGGAGCTGTGCATGCAAATGTGTTTCCATCCTGTCTGCCCCAACTCTCCCTGAGGCCTGATGCTGGGGCTCATCTCACACTGCAAAATGAGGAGGAAAACTTGATTTCCTCTTTGTGCAAGTCCTGGGAGGAAGCATCTTTGAAAAGAATCCAAACCCTTTCTCAAAGTGTTCCACCAGGCCCCAGATGACACAGCAGCTGAGCCTGTCAGTGAGCACTAGACCCACTGCTCTGGCGAGGGTGGTTTGTGTGGTTACTTCCTTCTGTATAGCTATGCAGGGCCACAGGGCAGCCCCACAGTGGTTCCTGCTGGTCACAGGACCCAAACTGCCTCATGGATCAGAGGGCAGAGAACAAATCATTCTCTCCCACTCGTATGAGTATAATCTGACTTCAATTTTCTGTGATTTGATAACTCTATAATTGTCACAGATTCTCATTTTTAGAAGAGTTCTTGTGTATATATGTTTGACACGTCTGAATATGATGCTATAAAAATCATATTTGTTCATTGATAAGGGATTCTCCTATGAAAACATTTACATGTTCTACCCATTTAAATTTATCCAGTGAGTTGAAATTTCTGTTGTGTAAATTGATTTGTGTTTGGTCTTCTACAGTTTAGCTTATTTATTTGCTTCAGTATTTGATAATGTAAAGGAATAGTCATAGAATGAAATATTTGCAAATGCTGTCTCATGTAAACATCAAGTGCACAATTGTATATGCATCTTCTGACAATCATTACCTGTGCCTGCCATTTTTTCAATGTAGAAGTTTCTCATATCTGGACAGTGAGCTTGCCAACTTTCAATTTTTTTTCCACAAAATTTCTTCCTTGAGACTTTTGTGGGATTGTTGGTTAAGGGGATCAGCATCAGAGTCAGCTGTTCATGTATATTTGGAGCTCTGTCTAACATTTTGTGGATGAATAACTTACTAGCCCTTAGTTAATGTGAATATGTCACCAGATAATTAATGGAGAACTCACCCTGCTCTGTAGCACATTTACTAATGGAAACTGTCTTCTGTGTTTAGTCTTTTCTCACACAACCACCAGCTTCTGCACATTCTTTCCTTAGTGCCTGGATTTCATCCCATCTTTCTCCACCTTCTGCACATGAACTCATGAGATCTAGTCCATCCCGCTGGTCACCGTCCCCAGGGCTCCAGTCCATATGGTGCTCTATTTCTATACTGGAGATCCAGTTTCTTATTTAACATCTCTTGAATCAACTCAGATTCCTAGGTTTGAAATACATTTACAGTGCTTACCTCAGCTGTAGCTCTCTGCCTCTCCTAGGATTCTTATTCTGATGACTCACATATTTTTGCTACAATTGTATATTCAGTTTGTCCTTCTTTTAGGACAAGCTGGTGGCATCTCAGTGCCTGATTTTAAACTGTACTACAAAGGCATCAGAACAAAACAGCATGGTAAGGCCACAAAATTAGACACGCAGAACAATACAAGAAAATAGAAGATTAAGAAACAAAGTCATGCAACTACAGCCATCTCACTCTGGACAGAGAGCCTCAAATAAGTGTCTATTTCAGAAAAGGTAATCTCTCTAACAAACTGTGCTCTGAAAACTGAATATTTGTATATAGAAGATTGATATTAAATTTCATCATTTATCTTATACCAAAGTAAGTTGAATGCTAACCATAGAGCTATAAAACCTGAAACTTTGAAAGTTCAAAAAGAAAGCACAGGGGAAGCACTTGAAGTCATATGCACAGTAAAGGATTTCCTGAGTAGCTATTCCTTAGCACAGAAAACAATAGAAAGAATCAAAGCTATGAGCACATGGAATTTAAAAGTTTGCCCAGAGCAAGAGAAATAACTAACAGAATGAAGAGAGGATTAGTATGTCCAAAAATACAAAGAACTTTAAAAACCTAACACCAAGAAAACAAATACTTCCATCAATAAATGGGCAAATGAATTAAACAGACACTTGTAGAATGAAATACAAAAGCCCAAGAAGTGTGTAAAATTGTACGATATTGTTAGTCCTTAAAGAAATGCCAAGCAAAATTACACTGAGAATCCATCTCCAGTAGAATGTCTCTCAGAAAGAACACAAAAAGCAGTACACGCAGTTGAGGATGTGTAGACAGAGGAACCCTCCCATGTGATTGGGGAGAATGTGAAGTCATTCAAGCCCTATGGAAATAAGTATGGTGTTTCCTCAAAATAAAAACTCTAAAAATATAGAACTACCATATCACCTACTCATGTCCTTCCTGGCTATACACCGGAAGGAAGCAAAGTCAGCACAGTGCAGTGACCCCTGCAGACCCAGGTTTACTGTGGCACATTTTGCCGTAGCCAAGGTGCGCATCTGAAATGAACGGATAACGAAAGTGTGATATATCCATACACAGTGAGAATTATTCAGCTGTGGAGCAAAATGAAATTTTGTGATTTGCAGGAAAATGGTTGGAACTGGTGAGGATCATGTGAAGCAGAGTAAGCAAGACTCAGATGAACGCTGATCACATATTTACTTTAATACATGGAATCTAAAAAATTAAAAACTAAGAAAGTATTAAAATAGGACGGTGTTTTGGTCAGCTTTTTCATCCCTGAGACACAATACTTGGCTCTCACCACTTCAAGTAGGAAAGATTAATGTAGCTCCTGTTTGCGGGATATTCAGTCCATGGTCAGTTGACTACTAGGCAGCAGACCTCAGAGCGGAAGGGTGTGGTGGAGCAAATCTGCGTAGCTCATGGTAAGCAGAGAGAGGAGGAAAGGACAGCACCAGAGAGGCACAAGCAAGGGACCATATCCGTTACCCAAGTTCCTGACACCATGACCCAACCTGTCACATCCAGGAGGGGGCAGTACTAATCCGCAAGGTGTTTTCTAATGAAATGAAGGTAACATAGCAGAGTAACCATCATAATGCTCCCTTGTGTACTTTACTCTCAAGTACATCTTGATCCTACTTAATTTTTAAATAAAGACAATAACTCGTTCATAGTTCCGCCTAATATAATTATTCAGAGCACAAGAAATCCAATGTTTTTTAGTATTTAAAATCCCTTCTAAGACAGGAGGGAAGAACATCTGTTTAAAAAGAAATAACATTTTCTTTAAGTGCCACAGAGGGTAAATCCTCCCATCGAACAGGAATGAACAGGGGGGGCTAGAAAAGAATCACACCAAACCAAGGCCCAAAACCACCAGGGCATATGTTCAGCATTTTGTACATATGGTGTCTAAATGTGAATTTCGAAGTGTTCGTGTTTACCCATTCTTATGGGGTTGCACCTAAAAATCTTTTCACTTGGGCAGTGTTCCTAGCCTGTGGCATTTCTGCAGACTTCTGACCATTTAGCATCTCAGACTTTGGGGTCTCTGCTACTGTTCTGGCTTCGTTATGATAGCTTCATGCACTGCCTGCTCAGGGCTCCGGGCCTGGCATCCCAGGCCTTCCTTTGTATTGTAGGTACAGACCTCTCTGATGCTTGAACTGCTGCCCTCTGCATGTCTGTAAAACCAACATCAGAAAGATGATACTGTTGGAGTGAACAGACTTGTTTAATTGAGTCATCCGCAGAGGCCAGATGAAGAGACAAGCAAGTTTATTAGCCGGTGGTGGGCACCCAGTACATAGCAGCACTGACCCTATAGGGTAGGAGGGGAGAATATTTATACAGTTCTAAGTCTCAGTATAGTTCCAGATCTAGGGGATGATTAGTTTTTTCTGATGTGATTTAGTGCAGCTACAGAAATACTCCTACAAAGTACGGGCTTATCTTCTGTCAAAGGGAAAAAGGTGTACGACATTTTAAGTAAGGTTGTAACAAGCGGTCTTGTGACAAAGCATGGGGTGGTGTTGGGTTAGGAAGCTATGATAACATTTACAAGAAACAAACTTAGGGAAACAGAAACTTTAAAACAGCACTAGAGTATACAATCACAGAGATTTGGTTTCCTTTCTCATAGCAGTACTATGCTGTGCTGTCAGCAGAGACAGTACCCAGGTCCCACTGGACCATGGCTGCAGCAGCCTCTGTGTGTAACTAGGGTTGATCACCTTGGGCGCATTTCCCTGTCAGAGATCTCAGGGCTTCTCTTCTTACATGAACAGCTGACCTTTGTACCCTTCATTCTGCAATTGGTAGAGTCTTCTTGATTCCTGAGTTGCACGCAATGCGTCTTTCTTCTTGTCCCTTGCAAAGTGCTGGGTTTCTTTTTAATGGTTCTAATCTCTTTAGTAGTCATGGCTCTTTTGGCCCCACTTTTACGTAGGATTCCTCTGGGCCACAGTTTAAGATTCTTAATTTTTTCTGCTCTGTTTTTGCCGTTGATGTTCACCAAAAATCTGGCTGAAAGTGCCACAGCATGGGTATTGCGCTCTGTCAAAATTTCCTCCTCCAGATCATTCAGTCCACCATCCTTACTGCCATTAAGGAGACTTTGCAGTCTCCTGCAAAGATTTAGAACATGGGTAAAATGTAGACAAATGTACTCCCAAATGTAACACACATGTAATTCAGTACAAATGACAGTGGAGTTCTTATTTCCAGTGGAAGCCTCCTGAGCCTGGATTTTCCCATTTTTTAAATTTTTTATTTGTTCAGTTTTTATTTTTTATCAGTGCATGTTTGTATTACATAATGAGTGTATATTTGTTGGGAGTTGGTACATGTACATAACAGATCTCAATTCTTTTTTTCCATCCACCTTCCCTCCCTCCCTCCCCCTTTCTCTCCCTCTTGATCTCCTTTCCCTTTGAGAAAGATCAATCTCCTTACTTCTGATTATCTTTTATTTTGCTCCTTTTTTGTAGTTTTGATTTGCCATATAAGAAAAATCACATGATATTTAAACTTGTACATTTCATTTATTTCAGTGAATATTCAGGTCTTGAGGTGCATCCATTTTACTTACTATGAATGATCCAACTTTTCTATGTCTCCGTTATGCATGAATACTGCATTTTCTCTATCCATTCATGTGGCTGCTTTCATAAGCTGCTTCCAAGATTTAGCTATTATAAGTTGTGCTGGTACAAACATGGGCATGCAGGTACCACTTTAACATTAACTCCTCCAAGCAGTTACCTAGAAGGGGACTAACTGGGTCCCATGGAATGTCTAGTTTTAGTTTTTTGAAGTAGCACCATATGGATTTCCTGAGCATCCTGGTATTCTGCTAACAACGATTACTCATCAAGCTCTGTTTCCAGCAGTTTAGAGCTTTAATAGCCTGGTTTTCCAAATTTTTCCAAGCTACTCTTATAAATTAGTTTCAAATGTTTCTTAACCACACATTCAAGTACATCACAGCCACAACCCCACTTCTCTGCTCCCCATTTCTGAATTAGTCAACATTATCATTGCTGTGATGCAATGCACGACACCCAGACCTTCAAGGGGGATGTTATGGTCCCTTACCCTTCTATAATGTTGTTGATTGTGTCAATTTTAAAAGTTTAAAAGGTTAACTATATAACTCAACAGAGAGCCAAAGTGCTTACTTTATATTCATCCTAAGCCTATACAAAAAATTACAAAATATATAAATATAAAAAATCACCACTACCTGCCTCAAAACAAACTACATAAAAATATAAATAAAATCAAAAACCCTAGCTGTTAGTTCTTCAAAAGAGCTCCAGCCTTCACTTTCAACTTAGTCATTTCCTGGCTGCTAATACAAACTGTTTAACTTCTGCCTAAAACTCTTTAACCTTCTAATATAAACTCTCCAGCCTTCATCATAGATTCTTCAAAATTTCATCAAAAACCCATCAGCCTACTAATACAAATTATACAAACACTACAATAAACTCCAGGCCTAAAGCTAGGCTCTTCAGTCTCCAGTGTGCAGACACCCTCTGCAAACTTCGTCATCCGACTCTGTGGCTAGTCATTATAAGCCAAACTTACAATTTCTTATACATTTACGTACCTTGTGTTATATCTATTTCTCTAATAAACACTGACACAGGGGGAAAGTTGCACTTGGCTCACAGTGTCAGGCAACTCAGTTCACGGTCAGTTGGCTCCGTGGGAGCAATGACCTGGCAGAAGCAGGCAGCAGAGCAAAGCTGCTCATCCCATGGAAGTTGGGAGCAGAGCAGGGGACAGTGCCAGAGAGGGACAAGTGCGGGGTCATCTGCAGTGATAGGAAACCTACAGAATGTATGATGGAGTTGGCTATTTGTAGTCACTGAAACCTCTAAAGGTTTCGCCATTACTGATATGGTATATCCAAAGCCGGGCCTCCATGACCCACCCAGAGAAGACAGCAAGCATGCTAGGCCTCTCTTTATCCAATGAAGTTGACCTATCAGGATTAAGAATTACAAAGGGAGACAATTATTAGACAAAGAGAAACGATTATGCATCATTGAGTAAGCAGGATGGCGGTGCACTGTGAGTGTGCATGTGATCAGATCTATTATAAGCCTGTATGAAAACTCCACATTGTAACTAAAGAAATTGTTTACATAACAAGAACAAACTATAATATATATGAGGATGTTTGAGAAATGGAGATATAATGTAATGACCACAAAAATTATGTCTCTTCTCTAAGAATTTATTGTTGTTTCCAACATTGCTATTTTTGTTAGAGTTGTACACATTATAAATATTGTATTGTTTACTGTTTTTTTATAACTGAATTCCTTGCTTGTGTGTTTCCTGGATGTGTTTAACTGTGTCCATGCTTAGCTCAGTGTTGTACAGATATTTATTTAAATGCCTGGAAGTTTGCCAAAGGCCCTGTATGTATTAAGACCCTGCAAGACTCTATAAATGTGTAAGTCTGCCTTGACCTCACATTATTTTTGCAGAGACATTCAATTTAAACTGAAGGAGACAGTCTAGAACCCTCTCACTTTCCACCTTGGTATGCACATAAGCCTGAGTGTGCTTCTGATTTCCCAGGAGTATGCTACAGTTTATCAACATCCTTTGTCTTCCTTTGTGATGGTTGATCTTGATGGTCAACTTGGCTGGATTTAGACACCCTCAGGAGCATTTTAGATACCCTAGATAAGGTGGCTTCTCCAAAATGAGTCATAAAATGAGGGTAAAAGAGGCATGCTGAGTGTGGGTGACATCACTGGGAGGCTTCCAGCTAGAAGGAATGATAGGGGAAGGAGAGGAAAGCTGGCTGCCATAGAAAGCTTCACTGCTCTTGAGTGGACATGTCTTTTGCTGCTGTTCTCACCTGTGGCCCTCAAATTTAAACATCTTCAGGCTCTTAGAGTTGAGTCATACAAGTGACTTTCCAGGTAGTTATGTAACCTCAGAATCTCCAGGGATCTTCCAGGCTTTCAGCTTTAGAATGATACCATAACAGTGGTTTCTTTCGTGTAGGTATTGCCAAAGAAAGCTCAATACCGGGACCCTTTGTTCTGAGATTTGCAGCATCTTGAAGGGAGCAGCTTTAGGACCCTAGGGTTATGTCTTGATTTGTACTGTCATAGATCACATGGTAGCACTCAGCCTCGGCCTGAGGCTGGGCCCCAAAGGGATCAAGCCACTTTTCTCATTGGTGGGAACTTGAGGACCTGACAGGTGATTAGAGTCCCTACGGCCTGTGTCACAAGTCGCTGTCATGGGTGTTTGCCCGGTAGAAACTGCTGAGCTGCTAATACCAGTATGAAAATTGCCATCAGTGACTACTGCAAAGGAGCCGCCCCAGATGGGAATGACGGACCTGCTGACAGACAGGGATTTTGAAGGAACCAAGGACACTGTAGGCGGAGAATTAGTGCAGAAAAGAAAAATCAACAAACCTTTGGGATGAGGAAGAAGGAAACAGAATTGCTCTAAAGGCGGCTCTGTGAAATCTACATCAACCCGGGCAGAGTGAGAGGAGGTGGGAGGAGGAGCAGGCACGTGTAGCCACGGTGTGGAGTTTGGTCCTTTGACGGCCCCATCAGTTCTCAGGATTCAGAGTTCAGGGTCCTGCTCTGTTCTCAGGGACACTGGGGGTTGTGAGCTCTGTGTTTTCCCATGAGAGGAAGCGCCTGCTGTCACCTCTAACTCAGGCCACTGAGCACAAACCAGGTTATTAACAGTGAACAGTGTCCATTTCACACTCTGGCAACTTTGAGAAGGTGTCCTGTGCCCCCTAGTGGGCTTTCATGACTATTTGTAGTTTATCCTATAGTTGTATTAAGTGTCCTTTATTTGATATTTAGTTTCATTGTTTTATATTTGATGTGCTATGTTTGTTGCCATACCCAAATAATTCGACAATAACAATAGCTAATGCACTATCATGACTAGAAGACTATGTGACAAGACTCCACGTCAAAAAGGATGGCCAAAGTGGTATTCAAAATACAAGTCACAGGGAAAACAGATTCTCTCTTACAAAGAGAGACAAAAAAGAACCAAAACTTTATTGATAACAAAGAGAAATTAGTACTATAAATATAATCAATTAGCATTTACCCTGAAGAGCAAAATATAAGATAGATGAGCTGGAAGTTGAAATAATTCCCCAAATTATCTGTTCCGAGTTTTTCAAAAACATTTTAAGAAACATAGTTCCTGTTCATGCATTTCCAGAGAGTGTGATTTTTCAATTTTTTTTTCTTAAAATTACTATACATTTGCCTTGATTTGATTCCTTTGCCATTTGTTTCAAGAATCCCGATAGTTCCTTATCACGACTTATGTTGGATTCAAAATCGCTACTACACAACTTCAGCACCTGAGTCATTTCAGACATGGTCCCTGAGGATGGTCTGTCCTCAGTCAGCTTGTGATTTTCCTTGTGCCTGATAGGGTAATTTTTTAGCATTTTTTTCTAGGTATTTGTACAGTAGAGAATTCATGAAAGCTATGTTGGTGAACTGAAATGGTTCCTGCTATTGGTTCCTTAATTTTTTCTATTTATTTCCATTAGACGTTTCCAGGAGAAATGCGACAAGCCTCCCTTTGAAAGCACTTAGCTTCTCTTTTAGAATCAGTCAAACACGAGACACTTGGGATGTGCTTTCCATCTGCTGAAAGTCTCCTGAAGTTTCATGTCTTTCTTACCCTCTATCTTAAACTTTCCTTTTTTTTTTTTTTGTAGTAAATAAACCTTTAATATGACAATTTTACCCTCAGGGAGAAAATCTAAAACAGGTTGGGCAAAAATAGAGAAATAGAAGAGGAAGAGATTAGAAGCAAGGCTAGAGGACACAGGAAGATCATGTGAACTGTAGGAAACTGGTGCAGAAGACAGAAGGAAAGAGAAAAGGAACAAATAAAAAGAACAGAACAGAG
>PVLD010014792.1:0-51008 GCA_004027595.1 Dinomys branickii | reverse complement strand
AAGCAATCCTGGGCAATAAGGACAAGTCAGGTGGAATCACAATCCCTGACCTGAAATTATACTACAAAGCAACTGTAATAAAATCAACCTGGTACTGGCTAAAAAACAGACCTGAGGATCAATGGAACAGACTGGAAGATGCAACCACAACGAAAAACCCACTCAGCTACCTAATATTTGACAAAGGGGTCAACCAAACACAGTGGACAAAAGAAGGCCTGTTTAATAAATGGTGCTGGAAAAACTGGCTTGCCTCTTGCCGAAAACTGAAAATAGACCCCAGTCTATCACCATGCACCAAACTCAGGTCAAAATGGATCATACACCTCAACATTAAAACAGAAACTCTAAACCTATTGGAAGAGAAAGTAGGTAAAAATCTTGCAGACATAGGAGTAGGCAGAGACTTCATGAACAAAAATGAAACTGCAAGGGAAACACTTCAAAGAATCAATAATTGGGACCTCATCCTACTGAAAAGTTTTTGTACATCTAAAGAAATCACCAGCAAAGTAAAAAGAAAACCCACAAATTGGGAAAAAATCCCAGCTGGCTGTCCCTCAGACAAAGGTCTTCTATCTAGAACATACAAAGAATTAAAAAACATGAACTCTTCCAAATTCAAAGACCCAATCCAGAAATGGGCATCTGAGATGAATACACAATTCTCAGACAAAGAAATACAAATGGCAAATAAATATATGAGAAAATGTTCCACATCCTTAGTCATTCGAGAAATGGAAATAAAAACAACATCGAGATTTCATCTCACCCCAGTAAGACTAGCCAGTATGAAAAAGTCATCCAATAACAGATGCTGGCGAGGCTGTGGAGAAAATGAGACTCTATTACCCTGCTGGTGGGAATGCAGACTGGTGCAACCACTGTGGAGAGCCGTTTGGAGATTTCTCAGCAAACTAGGTCTAGATGTTCCATTCAAACCAGCTATTCCTCTTCTGGGTATTTTCCCAAAAGATCTGAAAACATCATATCACTCTGATATATGTGCACCCATGTTTATAGCAGCACAATTTGTAATAGCTAAAATGTGGAAGCAACCCAACTGTCCATCCACAGAAGACTGGATTAAAAAATTGTGGCATTTTTATATAATGGAATATTATTCAGCTATAAAGAAAGACAGTTTTGGGAACTTTGTAGGCAAGTGGTCAAAACTGGAGTCCATACTCATAAGTGAAATAAATCAGCGATACATATGCAGGCAACGCATTGTATCACTGGTGTAAGAACCTGAGCGTGGGAATATAAACTAAGAGATATGAAGGAAATCTGTTCAAAAACAAAGAACAGATGGGACGAGGGAAAGGAGAAAAGAAAGAGTCAGAAATGTATGTATGTATATATGAATATACATATATGCAGGAGGGCTAACATGGTTCTACTATTGTATTATATCACGTAATGCTAAGGAATAATTGATGACGGGTTATTTGATCAATATTGTATGCCTCTATGTATTATCCTGAACACACACTTCGAAGATATCAATATGCAAAGCAGCAACTATTGGTGTTTTTTTTGTTGTTGTTGTTGTTGTTTGCCTGTTTTGTTTTCTGTCTTTGGATGTTTGGTTTTTGTGTTTTTATGTTGTTGAGAGGATTAATGGTCTGACCAATTTTGCATGTGTGTATATGGGTTCGCATATTTACACTTCGAAGGTATCAATGGATAAAGCAGTAACCACTGTTGAGACCATGTCACCTTGTCTATAGATCAGTTGTGATTGTACTATTTTTATGCTAATTGGTGTCTGTTGATATGTTTTTGTACTTTTATTTTTTTAAAAATTAAAATTAAAATAAATAAATAAATAAATAAATAAATGCGTGGGTCTTTTTTAATACCTGAGATTCAAAGTATTTATGTGATAATAATGATATACATGATCAAATTCATACAACCATCATAACTCAAGCTTATATTAGATGCCACAGAATTTTTTCATCTTGTAGCACTAAGTTTGCACCTTTTGGTCACTCTCTCCCCACAATTGCTGTGCCCCAGCCCCATGGCGGCCACCATTCTATTCCTGTTTCTACAGGTTTGACTTTTTATGCTCCACATATGAAATCATTAACATTTGTCTTTCTCCAACTATTGTACTTAGTGTAATGCACTCCCTGTTCATCTACATTCCTAAAAGTGGCAGGATTTCCTTCTCTTATAGTGACTGAATTATATATGCACTTGTATACACACAAATATACTACCATTTCCTAATTTGTTCATCCATAACCAGATGCATAGGTAGCTGCACTGTCTCATGAATAAAGCTGTATTGATTTGAGATGCAGCTCTTTGAGACTGAATTTCCTTCAGATAATACAGCCATACTCTGGTACCCATAGGGCACTGGTTGTGGGATCTGCTGTGGGTACTATCACCTGTGGATGCTCAAAGTCCCATATAAAAATGGTATAATATTTGCACACAACCTGCACACATCCTCTTGGACACTTTAAATCACCAAAGGATTGCTTATAATGTCTAATACAAAGTAAGCAATGTAAATAATTGGTAGACTGTGGTGTTTAGAGAAGAATGACAAGAACAATGTCTACACATGCTCAGTACAAATAATTTTTTAAAATATTTTTGATTTGTGTTTGATTGAACATATGGATACAGAGCCAGTGGATACAGAGCACAACTGTACACCTAGAAGTAGGATCATATGGTAGCTCTCTGTTTTAATCTTTCAAGGACCTCTAAACTCTTGTGCATAGTGGACATAAGTAACATTTAATTGATGCCTCAATTTGAATTTGCAAGAATTCCACTATCTGGAGCAAAGATTGTTAAGATAGCTTTAGTGTTGAGCCAAATCAGTAACTACTTTTTAGAGTTATATTTGTTTTTACTAATGTTTATTTTTTCTGATCATTGTTTTAAACTATGGGAAAATTTTTAAATACAAAGAAAAATTCTAAAATCTTTAGTCTCATATTCAGAAGAAATTGAAATGATCACTTTGTTGAAAATCCAACCAAACTTTTTTTCAGGCATGTACATGCATTTTAATATGATTATAGTATTTAGATCCCTGCTTTTTTTCTTTACATTGAATTTAATCATGACCATTATTCTAAGATATTTAAAATATCTTTGAAAATATATACAATCATCTATTAAATTACTTTTCAATTATTCTGTAGATCAAGAGTGCTCTCTCTCTCTCTCTCTGATGAACAAAAGTACTTTACATATTGCTGGTTATCTCCACTAAAAAGAACTAATTAGGCAAAGGATATAGACATTTTTAGATTTTTAAGATAACCAGGCAAATTAGTTATCATAAAGTCTATGCTATTTTATACTCCTGTTTATTTCTGAGTATACTATTTTTCTAGTCCTGGTCAGCATGCACAATTGTATTTTCATAAATTTATTAATATTTTATAAATATGGCATGTAATGGTTGATACATTGTGTCAATTTGAGAAGTTTAGAAGCTTAAGTAACTCAGCAGTTCTACATCCTAAGGTATAGAGGACCCACCCTAAGGCAGGTAGCCTGCTTACACTACAAGGGAGGAAAAGAAGCTTGCTCTTCTCTTTTTGCTCTTGTTACTTTTGCTGTCTCCCACCCCCATGACCTGTTGCCCTTCTGCCATGCCACTCTGCCTTGGAGCCAGCTGATTATGGACTGAAACCTCCACAAACTGTGAACTCAGTAAACCTTTCCTTCCTTAATTTTATGCAGCAGATATTTTGCCTCAGCAACAAAAGAAAAGTAACCAACATATGGCATTACATTGTTGCACTATATATTGTTTTAATTTTTGACTAATAAACATTTCTTTATATTTAAAGTTACTAGTATTTCTTAGTATTTATTTAAATTTACATATCTACATAATTTTTCTTTTTAGAATATTATTAATGTTTCTGTTGATTTTTATATGCTCTATATATTTAGGCTATTAAGTGTTGAATATAAAATATTTCCAAGATTAGTTTTAGATTCAAAATATATAGAATCAATAAAAAAGGTAATGTATGTGAAAGCTACTTTTAAACATAAGATGATATAAAATTCAAAATTAAGTTTGGTTTAATACTTTCTTTTTATTTTCCAAATTTTGGACTTTTGTTTTCCTTTGGTATTATTGAACATTTCTACCTAACTCTGAATTTGCAATCTCTTGAGTCTGTATATATGAGTGTATATATAATTCCATACATAACAGATAATGTTTAGCATTTCTGGCATTAGTAGGATAGAATAGTGATTACAGAAGAAACTGGTGATCCAGATATCTTGGGTGTCAATCCCCATGTGTGCCCCATGACTTCTGTGAACTTCAGCATGTTATTCAAATTCCCTATGCCTTACTTACCTCTTCTGCAAAACTGCAGAATAATTTGTAGAAAGGGGCAGGGGAAGATCAGAGTACTGCTATGAAGTTTAAACAAATTAACTAGATAATTAATTTTATATATAATAACTACTTTAACCCTGAGAACTGAGGTGAAGCCCAGAGTTCACACACGGATATAGTAAGCTGACCTAAGCACTGGACTCCTATGTGGTAGTTCACAAGTTTACTGCATTTGGAGTAAAGCTTCCAATGTCGTTTGTTCTCAGTCATTTGCAGTGAAATACATCTGTGCCTCAAATAACAATAGTTAACATTTCTCTGCAGCACTGTGCAAAACGTATTGATATGCATTACTCATTCAACAATTATTCATCAAATACCCGAGCTACCAGGAAATATTCTAAGGACCTCAGCTGTGAACAAGAACGATATAGTTACCCAGATAAAAAGTTTACATTCCAGAGAGAAAAGATGAAAAGAAGAACAAAATACAAACAGGCAACCTCATTTCAGAGGGAGATAAATAATACGAACCAAAAAGTCGGGAGACTCTTCTGGATGCTGGGCTCATTCTATCAGGAGTCCCGGCAGGCCAGGTGAGGAAGAGGCAACATGCTGAAAGCCTAATCAGAATGATTTTGCGATGTGAGTCGCATGTTTACTTCCATTTTGTAAAAGGAACAATGAAATTATTGGAACCACCTTGACGTTGCTGTAATAAAATGCAGATATTTTTCTTTGCCGATGTACAATTGTTCATGATAGAAAATACAGCTATGGACAAAAAAAATTATCTGTGGTCCTATGGATAATACTTATATGTATACGTCCTGTCCTTTTCTGCACATATCCATGTGATATGTTTAATAAACACAAATGCCCTCTATATAATATGTGTAACTTGTTTCCTACATTAGCAATATTTTTCCATGACTTAAAGAGTCTTCTGAAACATCCTCTTTAATACCTGAATGGTCTTACATTATATTGAAACATAATGGTTTCTTTAATTAGTCTCTTACCCGTGGATATTTATGTCATTCCTATTTATCATTATTATGAACAATGCTGCAAGAAGCCACCAATAATAACAATAGCTAATGTTCATTCAGTGCTCACATGAGGCATGGATTGTGCTGAGCAAGTCACTACCTCAGTTGATGAAATAGTTATGATTTTAAAATCCTGCTTCTAGAAACAGAGAAAACATGGAGAAAAAGAAGTTAAATACTTTATTCAAGGTCAGACACTCCATAAATTGCAGAGCTGGGACTTAAACCTTGGATATTATAAGTTCAGAACAAACACTTAACCATTGCACTCTTTTTTAACACCTGGGCGTATTTCTACAGATTTATAGATAAGCTCTGAACACCATCAGCATTGTTTCTTTAAGATAAAAATTTAAACGTGGAATCGCTGAGAACCTCACTACAGATCTAACACTGCTGTGCATGAACCACAGCTTCTCTTACCCTAAGTGAACACCCACTCCAAGGTATCCTAACAGACACTTGTTCTTCAAGTTACAATAAGAAATATGGAACATACAATAGTCTGAGTAAAGGGAATTTCAACCTTTGCCTTCCTTTAGTTCTCTCCAGCACCTTTGAAAAGGAAAGCTCAGCAAAAGCAAGTAAGAGGGTTCTGAAGTTCAAGTTTTGCCATCAACCTGTCTTTATTCTTCCACTCCATGATCCATCTCCTAAAGAATATTCTCCGCACATATTCTCACAGATGACACATGAATAGAAATGGAAAGGCAGAGGGGAGAGTCAAGTAGAAACACTCCAGAGTACTTCTCTTGATCGGACTGTACTCTTGTTGCTAGCTGGGTGGCTAATGATGACAGTGAACAGACAAGGTAACAATACTTGGATTGCATTTAGGGAACTGAAAGAGTCCCATGAATGCACACTGCTAATTTAGACACATAAAGAGACCCTCCTGTATGCTTTGGACCTGAAATCATGACTCACTAGACACCACGTTATCTCATTTTTCAGAAAATGTGGGGTTTTTTTCTTGAGAGGCTGCTTGGGCAGAAAGGTGAAACAGTTCATCTGTGGTACTTTTCCCAAGCAGCACAGATAAATTGGAATCATAGTTTCTATTCTATCAAAGGAGGCACCTGGGTATAGTCAACTTCTTGTTATTTCATCTAATCAAATGACAGAGGTTTTACTGGGGAGTGATAATTATCATAACTACCTTGAATAGCAGATAACTTATCACTCTTTGAAAAAATAGAATATAGAAAAATAAATCTAAAAATAGGCGAAAGAAAAGGTGATCATACTTTGTTAGTTCAAAGCCCATTTCTAGATGTTGAGCTTCACAGTGATCAGCACAATCTTGAATGATCATTGCACGAGAAACTCCCAACTGCCAACCTGGGTTCCAACAATCTGCTTACACAATTTCTGTTTGGAAACCACAGGTGCATTTGTAATGAAAGGTGTTGGGGCTCCAGGGCAATGCACACAAATGTTTAAATATATAATGTAGGTGGAGAAAACTACTATTAACAACAAAGTTTTTTCCCATCATATTTCATATTGTTCTAATGCTTCTTTCCAGAAAATATATTTCAGAAAGATGAACTGAAACAGGATAACCATTGTTATGGTGGGCAGAGGAAGCTACACCTATGGTCTCTTATGGTAAGTCCGAGGACCAGGGAAGAGACATACTGGCCTCGAGTCTCTAGTAACAGAAGTTTGAGTTTACAGGAGGAATTTGAGATTGGAACCTTTGGTGCAGAACAGAAATGAAGAAAGGTGCAAGAACAGGGGTTATATTGGATACTGGAAGGGCTCAAGGAATTAAAGCTACCACCTAAGGCTAAGCTTCATAACAGCAGTTGCTTTCATTTGTATTGTTTTTGCTGTGCTCCAGAATCTGGTGTGCTGCCTGGATTATTGTAGATGTTCACAGCTTAGTTAAGAAGGAGAACAGGGAGGTAGGCAGGAAGAGAAAGAGAGACGGGGGAAGAAGACAGGGAGTGAAGTGGGGAGAGAGGGTGGGAAGGGCAAAGGAAGGCAAGCAGATAAAAGTACTAGAGGTGGAGTGACATCAGGATAGCACAAATTTGATATAAAAAACTACTTTGTGAATTCAGTCAACCTACACCACAGTGGAAGAAAAACACTACTTAACAAAGAGTTCTTAAAGCAAAGGAGCCCCCAAAGACTTCGAGAGGGGCTGGATATGTTTTTTATCTTGATTGTGATAGTTTCACAGGTACAAGCATATGTCCAAACTCATCAAATTGTTTATATTGAATATGTGCAATTTTTTGTATGTCAGTTATACCTCAAATAAGCTATATAAGAAATATTTCATTTGCATTATAAAGAGTTCCTATGATAGAATGTCAAGTAATAGATATTGTTATAATACAGGTACCCAAGGAAATTTGGTCATGGTGACCTAATCTTCAAAAGAAACCAAGGAAAAAAATGCATAGTTCATAATATTTTACAGATAAGGGAATGAACTAGTGTAGCAGGGGTAACAAAGTCTGTGTAAATCAGTTTTTCCCATCAAAAACCTGAGCGCTACCAGCTGTAAACTTAACTTAGTCATGCTATTCTGAATTAAGGAAGACAGAGGTTAGTAACATATCCTGTATGTAAAGGCAGAGAAAATACGACTGTCATCAAGGGTCATATATATGAAAATTAAGATAAACTAGACAAATTAATACAGTGTTACTTTGCAAGCAGAAATCATTGCTTCTGGGAACAGCAGAACTGGAGTTTGTGCTGCAGTGCAGAGAGCTGACTATCCCCTGAGCATCTGTGAGAGGCCGGCCAAAATTCCATGTATCATATAGTGTAATGTCCTCTTTTACAACCAATTTTAGACACAATCCACCTCTTTTCTTTAAAACTTTACAAAGCAGATAACTTCATAAGCATAACACAATGTTATAAAAACCAAGACCTTGACGGAATGCTATCACAAAGATTTAGACTGTCACTAAAATTCTATCACCTAGGAGGAAATGTTCATCATGTCCTAAGTCTTCCTTAAAACAGCACCCAGACCATTTGTCCAGGGAACAAACCCCAACTGCTCAACTTGTTCATTGTAATAGGAGAGGGGAGCACTGGGCTTTGACTCAGGTGAAATTAACTAAGTAAGTATAAGTCATCAATGAGGCATCACCATTATTCAGGTCACACAGGGAGCATCCAGAGGGCAAAACTAAAGAATGCCTTTGGAAAAACAGAAAGCTTGACTAGTACTCAGCTGGCATATCAGAAAAGCATCAGTCTGTTGGGACTGAAGAAGAGATCATGTAAATATGCGATGCAACAAAGAGACAAGGAAATCAGACCGAATCAAAGATTTCTAATTAAAGGGTGAGTGGCTGTGCCTAAGGCAGCTCCCTGGACAAGAAGAGAAGCTGCTTTTTGTTACAGTACACTTTCAACTTTAACTTGGGCAAGGAGAGACATGTTGAAGTTGCTAAAGCCATTCCAAATCAGGAAAGTAGTCAAACTTTCCTTCTGAGTAGTGGTTAATTAGAGAAGGATGCTAAAGAAATTACGTAAGAACTCTATACTTCAGTCAAACTGGTGGAGATATGTTTATCACTCGCTGATTCATCATGGTAATCTTGGGATGCAAACTATTGTTTTTAATCATAATCTCTATGGCCCCCAAAGAGCATCAGGTACTCATAGGTAAGGCTTTTAGATAGTGGTTGAGTTATGGGAGCTTATAGCTGACTTGCTATTGGGAGTTGGGGTCTGCTCACAAGAGGATTACTGAGGGCCTGGCCTGGAGCCGTTTATTTCCCTCTCTAACTCCCTCTCCATTCTCTGCCTCCCAGCTGCCAGGAGTAAGCAGTCTCACCTCTACATTCTGTCCTGCAGTGGAGCGGTCAGCCACACAAGGACTGAAATTTTTACAAACTGTAAGCCAAAATACAATTCTCTCTGCCTTCAAATTGCCGGTGTTGGGTATTTTGTCCCGGTGATGAGCAAAGTGACTAAGACTTTACATTCTGTCTAGTTCAGTACTTACTTTCACAGTCATAATCTCCAGTAGTCTTTTAATTAGCAGATAGAGACGTCATTGTCATAATAATAATGATACATTTTCTAATAGGAAAAATATTATACATATGCTATATTACTTCTTTAAATATTATCATTCTGTAAGGCTACAATGTAAAATATGAAAATGCACTAATTTTATTTGCCATAGAAATGTTCTTTCTTTTATGTTCCAAGATAAATCAACAAATACTTCCAAAGCTGACATTTAATTCATGAATTCAAATCATCGCCAAGATTTATGATCCGTTAGAAAGACAGTTTCAATTTCCCTTGCATTTGTGAGAGCCTAATGTATCACTGGCAGAAAACACATTTACACTGCATACATTCCATGAAAAAAATATCATTTATTGATAAGATTTTTTAAGTTTTAAAAAGTGATGTTGTTAAGTATGCTCATTCTGATTTGTTTATCTGTAAGAAATAGATGGACACTTCAATTTGGTGAAGATATTTAAATTTTAACGGGTTAACAGGTATTCAAGTAGCAAAAATTGTCTACTAAGGTTTAGCAGAAGTCTCCAACAATTATAATAATGACATCATAAGTGGATGAAATGTCCAAGCACAGACTTGATGTCCACAGAGTGATAGATTCGTATTCAGACATACACACAGAGAAAAAATAAGGAATTGAGCTTCTTCACCTTGTAGAGAGACCTGATCAACCCAGTTCCAATTTCCCTTTTCTCATTACTTTTTTGCTTTAAGCATGATTATGCTTATCAAGAATATCAGCAAAACGAATTAGGCTATCTAACAGAAGTTCTCAAAGCACCTTAAGACTCAGTCACTCTCAGTGGATAAAATACCTATTAGCGAAGATGCTCCTCCTTCTGACCAATTACAGTTTTTAATGTGCAATGTTTAATACCAGGTACATAACTTACAATGCTAGCAAAAGAGCTTTAGGAGTGTATAGTACAGCCTAGCCTCTAAGGACCTTAATTCTTTAGTCTATCAATGAAAGAGTCTATGTAAGTGAATAGGTCGATTTAAGTAAAAGAAATATTCTCCTTAGAAACAATTTGACTCCACCACCACCTGGAATCATAGAACTCATTCAGCTTCACACAGAAAAATTATATAGCTCTAGCATGTGAATTTCTTTTTTATATATACAATAAAAAGCCATTTCAAAGAGAAAAGCCTAAAATCATAACCTTAAGTTCTGTAACTGCTCCAACCAGGATATTAATGGGCGAAACAAAAACATAGATGCTCTTAGCTCCATTAGCTAATGTTAGCTCATTAGCTCTAATATTACACAAAGATATCATTCAACAGTTGTACAAATTATCCATGGCTCCACAACACATCACCCAAAAGATAAAAGCTGAGAACAACAAATGCTCTTCTGCAATTTGGGTATCACTGGGGACTAGATCATCCCGAGCTTGACTGGCTCTTCAGTATCTTCCCTCATTCTCATAGCTCTAACGCAGAAACACTGAGGTAGACTCTAGGGAAAGGCCTTTAAGGTCCTCAGGAGTTTCAAAACAAGGTGATAGGAAGTTAGCAATGGTCGTTGTATTCCATAGTGTTATCTTCAAAGACGTTACTCAGATAACCATATATAGGCATGGAAGATTGATCAAACAATTACACATTAACTTTTTATTGCTCTGTTATGGTTGATACATTGTGTCAACTTGGGCAATCTAGAGGTTTAGCTGAGTGACTCTGGAGGAAGCTGGGGTGCTTACTTTGTAAACATCCTGAGCCTGTGGACGAGGAGGGCATGGAGATTGTGTGAGAGCTACACACCCCCTGGGTGGGGGTAGGTTGTTTACAATGTAGGGAAGAAAAGGAGGCTGCTTGCAGCCGTTCCTCCCTTTTTGCTTGCGGTATTTGCTGTGCTCTGCTGCCATGAACAGTTTGCCCTCTGCCATGTGCCACTCTGCCTCAGAACCAGCCAAGTAAGGACTGAAACCTCCACAAACTATAAGCTAAATAAACCTTTACTTCCTTCATTTTGGGTGTTGGGTATTTTGTCTCAGCAACGAGAGAAAAGTAACCAAGACATGCTCTTATGTTGTTCTTTTTATGTCTGGTTTTGTCATCTTGTTTTTGTTCTTTTCTCTTTAAAATAAAAAGAAATACATATTGTTTATGTATAAAATATATATATGTATATATTATATACAAGGATAGCTAGGATAAGTGTATTGCTGATGTCAATGGGTTTGTTGAAAGGAATAGTTAATGCTTAATTTTTTTCTTGACCAATTTGCATGTTTATATCTGGTAATTGGAATAACTAATTTGAAGACAACAATATGCAATATAACAACCATTGTTGAATTCTTACCATCTTTTTTAATGAAGCTCTGTATTATTTCTAATCTTTTTATTACTTGTTGTAGTCTAATTGTTTGATCAATCTTGCATTCTTACATCTGGTAATCTGAGCAACTTCACTGAAAATAATATGTAATATAGCAACCATTGTTAATTCCTATCATCTTGTTTTGAAATTGTGTATCATTTTTATTGTATTTGTGTTGTTTTGCTTTTGTCCTCGTTGTTAGTTTGTTATTTTTTTCTCTTTAAAATAAAGAGGTCCTCATTAAATGATATATTTAACCAGGGTTAGGCAAAATATTAGAACATTTTTCTCTTTAGAGTATCTTTGTATGCACAGGGTCCCAACCTATATGAGTGAAGCTTATCTTGCAGGAACATACAGAAGTGTCATTATATTTAAATACAAGCTCAGGACTACATTAACTGATCTAGATGCCAGAAACAGTCCAATCCATTCAACTTCTAAGTGAGAAAATTGAAGACCCTCTAGGTAATCAGGAACAGCGGCTAAAAACTCAACATTAGCTGGATTTCAGGCTGTATATAAACTTGATCCAAACTGCAGAAGTTTTAGCCACAAGTAGCAGGACTATGTTTGATAAACTGAGGTCAAACACTTCATTCCTGAAGCAAAAAACTGAGGGCAAATTAGCTATCAATGCTGCAGTCAAGCAGACTGTTGGGTAGAAAGTACAAGTTATAAAATAAGGCAGACAATCTTTAAGAGATCTCCAAGTAGACAGTTTAGGGAATATTAATTTAATAATCTGATTTCCTCTCCTTCAGAAGATATCATGACAAATTTACTCTGCAGTGAGGTGATTTTTATATCTGGAGACAAAAGAAAGAGTAAGTGTGAAAGCCACATTCTCCCTGGGAAATACAATTTAAATTCTCCAATGTACCTGTAATCATGGTGTGCTACCATTTGTGTATGGTAATATGCTTAGAAAACAGCAAATGCCATCAAAAGCAGGTGAGCAAATGACTGCTATTCCTGTCTTTACTGCTGATGGGTTAGAAGTAACTTAAGGAGATATAAATCAGGGCTTTGCCAGACCTGCAGTGCCTAGGAAGTTAAAAATCATCCCAGAAAGCACACACGGCTATTTTAATACCAGAATTCTTTCCATAAGCATTGAATGAAATCTTATAAGATTAAAGCAGATATAGTGTGTTTAGTATTCCACCAGCACTTTGGGAGCCTAGAGATAAAGATCTCATTCTTCCTCAACTCTTTGTGATGGGGAGAGAGAGAGACAGACAGCCAGACAGAGACAAAGACAGAGACAGAGGGACAGAGAAAGAGAGACAGACAGAGAAATAGACTAAAATTAGAAGTCATTGAAGAGCAATTAAATTTCAAATGGTCCCAGATATAGATTCTAAAAATCATGCCCGAGTAGCTGATATTTTCCCTTTTCATTTAATTCTTCCTGGTAGCTTGATCTCCAACTGCATTTTGTCTTCCAGAATTCCCAATTATCATTTTCATGACCTACCATATTATAATGCAAGATCTGTTGAGAACCAACAGACCCAACATCATAATATTTTATTTTGCTTTGTTCTTTGAGCTGAAACATATGCCACAAAGCACTTAAATCTGAGTAAGAAATTGTCATAAATATGATGAACTTCCACACTTGCAACATGTAAAATGAAACATTTCTAGTATATGTGAGTCCCCAAAATGTCACTAGAGTAGAAAACTGTTACAATAGATGGGGGGAAAAATTGATTCATGGAAATACAAAGTAGATGTCCCTATATTAACTTTTGATGTTGTGTGGTATTTTATTTGATAACTCTACTACAATATATTGATCCTGGAGCAACTGTAAATAATCTTGTTATAAATGTTCTTTTACAATTTTAGTTAACATTTGTCCCACTGTTTCTGTGGTATATAGATAAAAAAGGAATTGGTCATATATTACCCAGCATTATGCCAGACATTTTTTTCCAAAAGAGTTGTACTAAATTTTGTTGCCATGAATAATATAAAAGTTTTGCTGTTCTTCAATCTCACCAGCACATAGTGATATCATATTTTTTTTTTTGCTTTTTTATGGCAGTATTATTTACTGGTTTTAATTTGTGAGCTCATAATTACTAACCAGATTGGATACTTCCCTTATTTTTAAATGTCTGTTCAAGTAGATACATATGTATTTTAATCTAAATCTTTGAAATGTTTTTGAATATATCAATTTTCTCTCCTCTTTCTCATATTCTTTTTCTTCCTCAAGTTTTACTTCTTTCATTTTCCCCTTCCCCTCATTCTCCATTTCTATTGGTACTATTATTAAGCTTTATTAATTTTAGTTACTTACATGGTGCTATTATCCTAATTCTTTTCTAGTGTTAAGGAAGATATTTCCTGTATATCAGTATTTGGCTTTTCTCTGTGTCCCATATTATTATCCTATATCTCTTGTCTTTTATTCAAGGTGGTGCACCATTCCTGTCTTTCCTTGTAGTATGTCTATATCATTTGTTTTGATTCTATTACTTTTGCTGATTTTTTTTGCTATTGTCAGTAGTTGCATAGTTGTTCCTATTAATTGGTTCTTACTGTATGCGAATATCTTGTCTCTCTTTGTGTCACCAACACTACTGTGCTTTGTTACCAGAGAACTGGGTGCTGGGCCAATTATACTGTACCCTCACCTCCCCAAATTAACAGAAGTGATCTGATCCCGGGACCTATGGAAAGGCCTATAGTTAGCCATGCCCAAAGCACATCAATGAAAAGCATAGAATAATTGAAGAGATCTCTATATTAGCAACAAGGTATTTTCACTTCAGTTGACCCCCAGGCATCAGCATGCATACACACACACATACACACACACACAAATAAAAACATAATTAGACAAGGCAACAAAATGGCTCCAGAACTCAACTCCCCCCAAAGCTGATCCAGGGGGCATCAATGGGGAGGAAATCAAAAGTCGAATAGCTAAAATATATGAAATGATAAAAGAAGAGACAAAAAAGATGGATAATATGCTTGGTGAGCTCAAAGATGATATAGCTAAACAGATAATGGACTTAAAAAACAAATGGGTCAGTTACCTTAAATAAGACACTAATGAAAAGCTGGCTGAGCTAAACAGTATAAAACATGAATGACCAGTTTGGCAAACAATGAGAGTCCATGAACAGGTACCAAACAGAAATTCATAAAAAAAAAATATTCTGCTGAGATATAGCCAAAAGTGATCCATGTGGAGAGGGTGTGTCAAATATGGAAAATAAATGTGACTCAAGTGACAATACACCTAGAGATGGGTTAAACACAAAAAATCAGGGCAGGTGGATACAACAACTTCTAGATGGTGCAAAGAAGAGAAGATGAGCTGAACAAGGCTAACAGTAGAGAGAAATCAGAAGGATGAAATTAATATTATTTTTTTAAAACATGTTTGCGGAACATTTTCCAGATATGGGAAAAGCATTTAGCATTCAGGTAATTGAAACATAAAGAACCCTAAATAGCTTCATCAGAAAATAATTTTTCTGTGATACAGCATAACCCAAGGGGCTGGGGATGTAGCTCAATGACAGAGTACCTGACTGGCAAATGTAAGGTCATGAGTTCGATTCCTGGAACTAAAATATAAAAATAATAGTAATAAAAAAAGAAGACCCAGAAGTCCAACATAAAGACAGAATGTTAAAAGCTATTAGAGAAAAGCAGCAAATCAATTATAAAAGTTAGCCCATTAGAATTACAGCAGACTTCAACACAAACCTTAAAGGCCAGGAGAATTCAGAGTGACATTTTTCAAGCTCTGAAAGAAAACAACTCATAGCTGTACTACTGACTTCTATCGCTTTACTGAAAGGATCAGTTAATGATTAATTATTTGATCAAGTTTGCATGTCTGTATTTTCCTGAGAAACCACTTTGAGGCTATCAATACATAATACAACAACCCTTGTTAATTTCCTACCACTCAGTCTGTAATTCAGTATTGCTTGTCTTGTTTTTATGCTACTTTGTAAATGGATGTCTGTTTGTTAATATGCTTTCCTTCCTTTATTTTTTAAAATAAATTCTTAAAAAAGAAAACAGCTTAAAATTCAAGCTGATATACCCTGCAAAACTATATTTAAACATAATGAAGAAATAGAATCTTTCCAAGAAGAAGAGCACCTGGAAAAAAATCCATGACCATCAAACTGGCACCCCAAAAATTCTCAAGGATATCATAGAAAGAGACAAGGAAACCATGATGGCAAAGAATCTCATGGAAAAAATATATTAGGTACCATGATCAGTTAAGCAGAAGGGGAAAAGGGGAGGGAATCAGCAACAGGAAAATAATACATTCACAAGGATATGTCAATCTGGGCCAGGAATGGTGATGCATACCCGTAATTCCACCACTCAGGCAGCTGAGGCAGGAGGATCATCACAAGTTTGATGCCAGCCTGCACTAGATAGTGAGTTCAATGCTAGCCTGAACTCTACAGTAAGACTTTGTCCTGAAAAAATGAATGTTGATATATTTCAGTAAGAACTCTCAATATCAACATACTGAGTGCCCATATCAAAAGGCACACATTGGCAGATTCAATCCAAAAACAAAATCCAATGGTATACTTCATACAAGGAATAATTTAATCTCAAAAGAAATTCATAGACTAAAAATCCAAGGGTGTACAACAATATTCCATGCAGCAGAAACCTAAAAGCAAGTAGGAATACCTATGATATTTTCAGACAATGTGAACTTCAAGCCAAAAGTAATCAGGAGAAGCAAAGAAAGTCCCTAAATGTTAGTTAAGGGAATAATTCAACAGGAACAGATAAGAATGGTAAGTATACATGCATTAATACTAGTTCCTCTAACTTCAAAATACAGACACTATTGGACATAAAAGATAGGATAAACACAAATACAGTAAAAGTAAGGGATGTCAATCCTACACTAACACAAATAAACAGGCCAAGTAGACTAAAAGAAATATCAGAGTTTAACCACACTTTCAAACAAAAGGATTTCATATACATCTGCAGAGTGTTCAACATAACTGCAGCAGAACACAGTGATCCCTCAACTATCACCGGAGTTACTTTCCAGAGACTCCTGCAATAGGTGAAAATCTGGGAAGTAGCGGTATTACATTTATTTTATTATTTATATAAATTTTAAGGCTTTATAAACCCTTTCCACTCTCTTATTAACCTTTCCTACACTCTTATAAACAGTTCATATGCTCTTAAACACTTGCTACACTCTTAATCCTACCTAATTTTAACAACTTGTAAAATTCTATGTGAGTATTGGATGTGAAGTGACAGACCAATGCTATAGTCACTGAGTTAGTCAGCACCCAGGATATAGAACACAGTGCTGTGGTTGGTTGCCTTCCATTCCATCAACCAATAGTGTGCCGTGTACAATCTCATGTTGGAAAACTGGCACAAGCAGTAGTGGCATGCTGCATTTCCATTGTGTATAGTACAGTATTCATCCACTGATGAAATAAATATTGTATTTCATTTCAATTTAATATTCTTTTAGTATGTTTAACATTTTTATGTTTTTATATTGTTTTAAAATTTTAGGTAAAAATAATTAAAATCATAAATATTATATAAATATCTATATACCACAAAATTTCATGATATAGTGAAAACTCCATGATACAGAATTAGATATATATATTTTTTTAAACCCACAATTATAGTGAAGCTGCAATAAATGAACCACAATATAGCAAGGGATGACTGTATAAATTCTCATTAGCACATGGAACTTTCTCAAAAATAGACCACACAGAAGTCTATATAGCATGCTTAAATAAAGACAAAATAATTAAAATTATCCCATGCAAATTATTAGCTCATGGTAAAATGAAACTAGAAATCAGTGGCAAAAAAAAACACAAAAATTATGGAAAAGCATGGAAATTAAAAACTATAATAATCAATGGCCACAGAAGAAATGAAGGAAGAAATTAGTTCCTATAATCAAATGATAATATAAATACAACATATCAGAACATATGGGACACAATGAAAGGAGTTCTAAGAGGGACATTTATGGTTGTGAATGCCCAGATTATAAAAACAAAGTGAGCCTAAATGAATAAGAATAATTCAAATCAAAAGCTAGTACAGGTAAGGAAATTATGAAAATTAGAAAGGAAATCAATAAAATTGAGACAAAAATACAGATAATCAATTAATTGAAGAGGTGACTCTTCAAAAGAAAAAACAAACAGACCCTTAGCCAATATTATTGAAAGAAGTAAAGACCTATATTAATGCAATGAGAAACAAGAAAAGTCACAATAGACACTACTGAAGTTTAGATAACTCTTAGCAACTACTTTGAAAACCTGAACAATTTAGAAAAAATGGATAGATTCTTAGATGTATATTAATTACTAAAATGAACGAAGAAAATATAAACACCTTGAATAATGTGATAATAGGCAATGAAATTTAAGCAGCAAAAAAAACCCTACAAACTAAGAGAAGCCCAGGACACAATGTATTCACCACTGAATTCAACAAGAACTTCAGGCAAGATCAAATGCCAACACTTCTCACAAACTCTTTCATGCAACTGAAAGGAAAAGAGTTTTCCCACAGTCAAGGTGTAGTTTAAGGCCTGTTGAGTAGTTAGAGAAGTCCTCAAATTGTTTCGTGACATCCTCTAATCTTAGAGGAGGGGAAAAAAATGAAGCCAAATGATCATACCAGTGAAACACACTTCCAGACCATCAACGTTGTAGATGGGGTAAGTTTGCAGGTTGGTTGATATTTTTGTTTTCCAATTCTTTGACAGAGAGTGGCGGGGGAAATGTCAAATTGGAATTGATTGGAGCACTTCCCATTCTGTACAAGAGCTCACCTCCTGAGATAGATAGAGGCGAGTAATGGCTCAAAAAAATTCTGCCCTGGGCCCTAGGGCAAAGAAGTCTCCAAGATATTTTGGCCATCTACCTAATCACCAAAGCAATTTTTATTAACAGTAAGACAAGGTAAAGTTTTACTCAAATCCACTCTAAAATTTCTCTGTCTCTATATCACTTATGAAACTCACGGGTTAGAACTTGTATCTATAATTTAGCAATCACAACTTATACATTAGTGAAAGTATTTTTTCTCCTGTACATGCATAAATAATGAGAACTAGACCTAGGAAGAGGAAGAGAGAGTGCCAGGATCTTGGGGATTCTCCCTTAAACTAGATGTATTCCTCATCTAAAATGATTTCCCTCTCTTTATCATTAGCAAATGCTCATTTTCTGTGGGCTAAGTTTAAAAGTTTTTACTTGTTGGATATGAGGGAAACATTGAAACAGTTTAGGGTTTCTTCCTCTCTAGTGCTTAAAAGAAACATGCCACCAAAAAAGAAAATTACGAAGCGATTAAAAAAAAAAAAGAAAGATAAAAAGTGAGAACAGAAAAACGAAATCTTTTCTTCTCATGCTCATGTAAAGTCCTGACCCAGCAGAAACGTACCCCCAGATGCTCACCAGGTGCTGGTGCCATACTCTTGGGCATTTAGAACTGTGAGCTAAATACACCTCTTTCTTCATAAATCTTCCAGTCTCTGGTATTGAGGTTTAGTAACAAAATCAGACTAAGACAATGAGTTCGAATTCTGGTCTTGGATTAGAAGCAGTGCACTCTCTGGATATGGACTGATCTTGTCCCTCAAAAGTTGACTATAGGCAGAAGGAAAAAAACCTCTGCAGTGAATTTTGTTTGAGAGAGACCAAATGTTCCACACTGCTTCATCTGAGAAGCCTCTCGTGACTTTAGCTGGTTCTGATGGCAAGGAGTCATTGTTTCTGATACTTCTGGCTATAGCTACGTATTATTTCAGCAAAAAATAAATCAGTCCAGGTAAATCTAAAATCCACAGGCTATGATGTTAGCATTTTGATTCTGAAGTCTTTTACTTTTTTATATGAATTCTTGAGGAAAACAGTTAACTTCATGAAACCTCTGTTTCCAATTTATAAGAAGATGATAGCACTCACTTCATAAGTTTTTGAAGGTAAAATGAGATAATCTATGTTAAAGGCATTTACTATAATGAAAGTCCTATGTAAATGCTAGTTATTGTTACCCTTTGGATAACCCAATTGATTAGGGATTTGGAAGAGTGTTTCTGAGCTCTGAAGTGTGATAGCAACACTTCTGTGAGACTTCAAAGAAGAGATGAGAGGGATTTGAAGTTGAACAAAGATAAATACCACAGTAAGAACTTTAAAAACATCGTTTCTGATGGAAGGGAAAATAAATTGACTGCTTGTACTAATCTCCATTAGTGTTATCTACTAACTAATAATATATTTTAATTAAACAAAGCCAGAATAGTTTTCATGGCAAAGAAAGGGCTATTCTTTTAATTCAGTTTGCTTAATCCCCACTGAAATAGGAAGGGCAACTCATTTCAAATAGAAGAAATCTCTGCCAAACACTAAGGAAACAGGTAATGGAGGTAAGCCATTATTCCTGCCACTTTCTCTCATCAGTCTAAGAAATAATAAACTTTTATCTTGTAATAATAACTGAAATTGCCATGATTTTATATTTACCATGCACAAGGTCGTTGACAAGGTTAATGATCTTTGTCTTCCCCTTGAAACAAGGACTTTACAAAGCAACCCTACCCACCACCATCCCATACAAAAATCCATGCCAACTTGAAGAAAGCAGAGATTTCACCTAAAAAGATATTTTTATTTATTTTCAACCTCCATTCTCTGAAGAGCTTCAAAGCAAATAAGATAGGTAAGACAAGCTAGAAAACAGCAGAAAGATGGGTGTTTAGAGAAGTCTGATAAGTTGTTACTTATTACTTCATACAAGTAAGATAAACTAGTTGTGGTCTGATTCCCCTTTCCTCTGACCTCCCCCAGACCATTTTTAAAGCTCCAATAACTCCATACTGGAAGTATCTCAGGTGCTGACAGTTCTTTGGGCTCTGCCCCCAGCCTGCCTTTCCAACCTCTATCTGTCACTCACCACATGCTTGTCTTTAGTGAAAAAGAACTATCTGCTGTTTCTCAAAGTCTCTCCATAGGTGACTTTGTTCATGTTTCTCATCCCCAAAGGATGTGACTCTATCATAATAACTTTTCCTGTACTGCAATCGGCAAAAATTAAAAGACTACTTTTTCATAAAGCCCTCTTCTAAATCACTTCTGCTGGTCCTTATGCCAGAGATATCTATTCCGTATGCCATCCCCATTAAATGTCTACTAAATTCACTTGTAGAGCACTTACTGTATCCTGTAGTTAAGCTGTTGCTGTGCTCCTGTCTCCACAAGAATGTTAGCTCTCTCACAGGAAGGATTACAGCTTTTATTTAGGTCTATAGCCTCTAGCACATAGTAAAATCTTACACACTCAATAAATATGTTTTAAATAGAGCATAATTCAGTGGTTGGCAAAATTTTCCTACAAAGGACCACTAAGTAAGTACAGTGTTTTATTCTTCATGCATCAGTTTCTAGCAAATGTGCCAGTGTAGTCTATTCACATGTACTCACCCCTGCCAGGCTATATAGCAAAGGCAATTAGACTGATATGTATCAAAAAGTGAATGTCACCATGTTTCAATAAAATTGTCTTGGAAAGACAGGTTTTAGGTCAGATTTTGACCACTGCCATAGTTCACTGACCCCTGAGAACTAAATTGAGTCAGAAAGCCATGGAAAGTACTTCTTGCAAAGAAGACTGAGACGTGGATGTTGTAAGGGCCTTTGTGAGCCCTTCTGAATAGGAATGAGAGGAGACATGGCATGAAAACATGTCTTTTTTCTTATTTTGGAGACTAGGATTGGTCTCAGCTAACATACATGCAGCTGGGAAAGTATAGGTCCACCAGCAGTCTCATGAAGCATACAAATTTAGTGTTTGCTAAGGCTGTCTTTTCATAGAATTAAAAATGAGTAAAACTGGAAGGCAATAGATTGCCCCATAGAGTGCTTTGTTTCCGCTACTGTTGTGTCTTCTATCTAGATGTCCCCCCGAAGCCTCATGCACTCATACGTGGAGCTTTGAGGAGGTGGCTAAGTCCATAGTGTGTGCTGCTGAGATTAAAGATATGATGCTGAGATTGATTTGTGGCATGATGCTATGCTTAAGGGTGCCCCCGAGTATGAATGTCATGTGCTCTAAGAGCAAGGAGCCCACATAGGATATAAGAGACAGAAATAGGGCTGCTGCTGCCATTTGTGGCTTTCTGCTTTTCTGCCTCCTGCCTTCCTCTTTCCAAACCATGAACTGTTTTCTTCTCTTGTGCAACTCCCCTCTGCCATGTCACCCCGCCTTGGAGCCAGCCAACTATGAACTGAAACCTCTACAGACTGTGAGCTACAATAAACTCTTCTTCCTTTAACTGTGGGGGCTGTGTATTTTGTCTCCACAATACAAAAATCACTAAGATATCTACAATTTGTGAAAGCTAAACAAGATACCAGCTGTTCAATACATGACTCTTTATGACATAGGAATGAGACAACAGAGATTGAAAGTCCATTCTTAATACGAGAAATAGCTGACACAGGAGACAGGTAATCCTTCCATTAAAATGCACAGGCAACCTAGACGGCAATGCAAGTTCATTTTCAATTTCAAACTGATGTGTAATCTAATATTATTGAATGGCAGGTATGTAAATAATACAACCATCATTTCTTTTAAACCATAATTCTGATCCGTATATTTTATGTTTGCTTTTTTGTTTTGTTCTCTTGCAGGATTATGTGAGGAATGAGAAGAAAATCAGATAAAGGAATGCAGCACAACAAGTCCCATTATTTGGAAGGAAATTGTAAAAGTGTTCACTTAAGTTCCTACCCCACATTCAAGCGGAGATCCAAACTTTGAGGTGTGTTTCCAAATTCCAACATAGATAGGATGTTGGAATGGTGCCTGATCCCCAAGAATCCCCTTCTCTGGAAGGCAAAACATCTGATACTCTACAGATGCACCACTAAATCATCCTGTTTAAAGCAGCAACATCACTCCCAGCAGCAGCACCTGGGTTTTGTGGGAATCACAGGGGAAAGGGGATTCAGAGTATGGAGTAGCACTTTAGTCATAAAATAAGCTGTGTGTATTTGCTCCCCTTTCAGGACAAAAGTGTCTGAGCAAATCAAATACTTCTGGATGCTTTCAACCTTCACAACTGCCCCTTTGTTTCTTCCTCTAAAATATCTCTGGATTTCAAACAGCTGGACCAAGCTACACAACACATGAACACCAACTTACTACAAGTAATCAGTGTGCAGTAAGAAAAATGTTAGTGCCATGAGCTTTTATGTTTGATTGGCTCCAGCAGATATATCCTGATGTGTCCTTAAAGCATCACTACTCTTCTATCCAAAATGTCCTTTGTGATTAAGTTAGATCTAACTCACTCATGGAACACAAGCTGTGCAAATACCTTACTTAAATGGGTTCTGTTAGTGGAAGGTTGCTACGTTTATCAACTTGGGACCTAACCATGAGTTCTTGCCTGAATTTCCTGGAATATCAGCACATCCCAAACCTACCTGTACTACTTCTACTTTGTGCCTACTAGAAGCAAAACATAATTAAACACTCCATAAATTCTTTAATCCCATCCTTCTCTGTAATGAGAAATGATTCTAGTAGCAAAGCCAATTTACCATAGAGAATAGAATAGACCTCAAACTTACACAAAAATTTCTTTAACTCTTCCTTATAAACTTGGTACCTATAATTCAGTTAGTATTTCTTAATTTTTTGTTTCTGTACTACTTATGTCAGGGGCCCTAATTAAACATGTTTCATGGCCAAACAGATAACAAAAATGGATAAGGGAGGATGGGTAGAAAACTGCTGGAGAGATCAGTGAAGTAAAGATAAAACCATTACTCAATCCAACCAAATCTTACCACACACAAATGTGTACAAATGTGCCTATTTTGATTTTTAAACTCTTGGTTTTTTTCTTCTTCTGTTTCTTTTTACTGGAGAGGGGTGAACCAGGGCCTCATACATTCTAAGCATACTACCACTGAGCTACACCACTGTCCAGAAGATTTTCAAAATTTAGATGGTCTATGCGCTGCAATTTTAAACATTTATAATTACTGTTTTAAAAAGAATGAGTCTACAAAACAAAACAATGATCACGATAGCTCGTGATTCACCCATTTACAAGGTTTTACTTAATGTCACAGAGACATAGGTGGGTCTATGTTTCACCTACATTAGCTATGCATAAGGCAAGGAGGTACCCAGATATTGGAAACCAGCATTTGAATTTATAATTGAATATCTATCTAATCTTGAAAAAGCTAAACGAAACTAAATCTAACAGTGTCAGATTATTTAATGTGAGACGTATTATTACTAAGATGTTTAAAATACTGCATACAGAATACCTGGTTAAAAATAATAAGGCTGTTTGAATCTTGCTGTTTTCAGTAATGAATACAAATAAAAAGCAGTGGTTTCAAAACCTAAAAATATAGATAAATTTTTCTGGAGGGGGGTGCCCTGGTTCACCCCCTCCAAAGAAAAAAACAGAGTTTAAAAATCAAATAGGCACATTTGTGTTAGAGACCACAAATCAGGGCGGTCTCTAACGTAAAATGATTCAACTTAATGGTTTTTCACCTTTGCAATGTTGCAAAAACCAAACACATTCAAGAGAAATTCTACTTTGAATTTTGGAGTTTGATCTTTTCTCTGAAAAGTGAAATATAGGGGGATATTCTGCCATCAGTGGAGCCACAGCTGTGAGCCACAGCTCCAGTCAGCCACCCGATCACCGCATAAATAACCAATATCTACAACACCATGTGCTGCCTGGAAATTTGAGATATAGACATTCAAAAAGTTACACAAGATATTTAATTCTATTCTAAAATAGGTTTATGATAGATGATATCACTCAACAATAAGCTCATGTGTTTTGAGCATGCCTAAGGTACACAAGGCTAAGCAATGATGTTTCATAGGTTGTTATGAATTTTCTCTTACTTACAATATTTTCAAGTTGTGATGGCTTTACGGCATTGGAGTCATAGCCCCACAAAAAGTTAAGGAACACTTGTACATTTGTACGTAAATTTAAGGTACATTACCTGTGTAATGATGCAATACTGTGTTCCTTGGTTTGTGAGTAACTAAAAAGTATATATTGACTAAAATCAAATATATGTGCAATGCAAATTTGTACACTAAAACCAATGAGCTGGAAGGTCTATACAAACTGATTAATAAAGATGATTAATTACCATGATGTATAACACTATCCTCCATAAACAGATTGCTCTCAAAATACTGAACAAAATTATAAAATTCACAAATTATCAATCATCTGTTCTGTAAAAAATGTTTGTATGGCTTCTGAAAACTTTTCCAGACATTCAAATCCATAGTTTTTAGATCAAAGATTCTTAATCTGAATCACTTTAGATGTTAACCCCAAGGTCTTCTCCAGTAAATCTGTTATCCTTTTCAATAAGGTCGGAGCAAATAAATCAGATCTCTCAAGTGGAGGTTAACTGTGACACAAGATGGACCTCACATGACAGGCAGAGGGTAGGCATGAAGTCCCTAACAGTTCCCACTTATGCCACAGACAGCTGAAGTACTTATTTCTGGAGAAGACTGCTTCCCACACAAATGCTGAGCCAATTTAAGGAACTGCTAGGGAATCCATGTTGTTACACTGCTTAGTTAAGAAGCCCAGGCCACATTCTGGCCTCTCCCACCTAGGCTCTTGCTGTACAGTGCCATTTTGAGACTCAAGCTATGCAGAATTCTTAGGGGGTGTTGGTGAAAAAGCCAGAAAGGTTGTCCTAAGCAGCTGGGCCATCAAAGCCCTCACCTGGCAGCCAGGTAGCCCTGACAACTCAGCATCTGCTCTGGGGAGTCTCTCTGAATGACTCATTATATCAAAATAAGCTTCAACTCAGCAAAGGAAATCATTAACAGAGTGAAGACACAACCTACACAAAATACGTGCCAACAATTCATCCAATAAGGAATCAATATCCAAAATACATAAGTAACTCAAACATCTCAACACAGAAAAAGGAACAAAAAATGAGCAAATATCTGAATAGACATTTCCCAAAAGAATATATACCAACGATTGAAAAGTATTCAAAAAATGTTTAATATTACTAATCTTCTGGGAAAATTGCAAATGAAAGTCACAATGAAATATCATCTCACGCCAGTTAAAATTACTCTTATAAAAATTGCTATTATAAAAAATTTGAAAGATAAATGCTGGAGAGGATGCAGAGAAAGGGAAACTAATATACACTAAATGACAACGTAAATTTGTGCACAAATTATGGAAAACAGTAAGACGGTTTCCTCAGGAAACAAAAAATAGAATTCCCACACGATCCAGCAATCTCTATTGGGTATACAGCCAAAGGAAATAAAATTAGTATATCAAAGACATATCTGTATGCCCGTTTATTCAGTGCTTTTCAGAATACACAGAATTTACTGAGGTGTCTAATAATGGATGAATGAATAAAAAACTGTTATTAGCACACAATTATAAAAAAGAAATTCTGCCATCTGCAGCAAAATGGATGGGACTTAAAAGAGCATTACATTAAGAGGAATGAGCCAAGCACATAAAGACAAATACTGAACCACATGTGCTTATATAGCAAAGCTACAGCAGCCGAGCAGAATAGTGGCGACTAGAGGTTAGAAGAGCTGGGGGTAAAGGGAATTTGGGTGATCGCACCCATGAACAACAGTTAGATGGGAACAATAAGTTCTAATCTTTTATAGCAGCAGAGTAGGATGATGATAAACCACAATTTATTATACATTTTAGAAAGAACTGGGGGGGGAGTTCAAAAGTTCCTAATAAAAATTATAAATGTTTAAGATGTTGGAAATTATCATATTGACCATTATACATTGCAGAGATGTATCAAATTATCATACTGTATCCGAACATATAATGCATGATAGATAAATACAGTGAGTGTGTGAGGTTAAAAATTTACTACAGTAAAAGGCACATGCCATTAATCCCTTTCACCTCAGACACACTTATGCCATTACTCTTGCCATTTTCTGAAGAGTTCTGCAAATCCTCTTTGCTGAGTGTCCGTAGTTGTGGTTTCAAGGCTGACTTGGTGTTCTGAATCAATTCAAAATATTTACCTTTCAAGGTCATTTTGCCCTTAGGGAAAAGCCAGAGTCTCAGGGCGTCAGATTCAGTGAATAAGACGGACAAGGATACACTGACGCTTTTGCGAATCTGCCTCCCATTGCATGGTTATCGGCAGCAGGGTTCACCATATTTTTGATCATGTGCCACAAAGACATTCAGGAAGGAGGACGCTCATAACTGCTTCAGAAAGTAACAAGAACAGCTAGATAAAAGTTTCGGAAGCCAAAGTAATTATGTTGGGCGTAATTAATGGTAATGTGTCTTTTTCATAACACTTTTATAAAAATTTTAATACTGTATTTTTATTCTATTGTGTGTTTGTTATCTATTAATTAAAAATTTTTAGAAAAAATGAAATAATCAATAGGAACATATTCATATGCTATAGGTGTGTATATGTGGTTCAAAGTAAATATGGCACACAAATTTTACTAATCTATTCTTGCAAAACAGAATTTCAGGCTAGAAATTCTGTAAGAGGCAGTTGACTAGAACCTTGTCTGCTTTACAAATTATCAACTTAGCAGAGCCATCATTAGAAACCCACTACGACCATTGAAAACTTAGAAAAATCATTTAAAAATATTTGTATTTTATATACACTTTCCTCAAACTTCATATGGCCAAGATAAACTATACTGAATTCCAAAATTCTGGCTCTCCTTCCTGATTCTTCCTTCAGTCTTCTATGCACCAGGCCTAAAACACAGAATTTTATTGTGGTAAAATGTACATAATTTAGTAAAATTTACCATCTTAACTATCTTTAAGTATACATTTGAGTCGCACCGGGTAGCTTCATTTTATTGTGTAATCATTACCAATTAATTCAATTTAAGAATTTTTTCATATTCTAGAAATGAAATTCTGTACAATTAAACACTAATTTTCCATCCATTCCTCCCCCAACCCCTGGAAACTATGATTCTGCTCTTTGATTCTATATGTTTGAGTGTTTGGAGAATCTCATATAGTAGAAAATGCCCTACAGAGCTCAGCTGGGTAATTCTGCCATGACCACCCCTGCCTTATGTATATCAGGCGTGGCCAAAGATAGCCCTGTGAAGTTTGTCCTGGAGAGAGCTCTCTCACCTTATAACATAGCGAGTAGCTTCTTGAACAGGTACTGCATCACTGACTCTTCCAATGTTTACCTTGTGCTGTGTTTGACTATTAACCTAACACTCATAGCGCCTGACCTAAAGAATGTTATATTAAACAAGCATGTTTCAAACTTGTACCCTGGTAATTCAACACTTAAATAGCGTGCATTAGTTATCCTTTTACTAAAGAGCTCCACAGAGCTTTCTTTTTGACCAAATTAGAAACCAATCTAATCTCTGACCACAATAAATCTCAAAGCTTTACCAATAGCACTGGTTATGGTAGAAAAGTGCTAGTACAGGAACTGCTAGAAAAGGTTTGCCCGTCTGACAAACTACTACTTACGTATGTTATCGTAGCTACTTGCACCGGTGGGGCCTGCACATAACTCCACTTAGCAGGGCTCTCCCACACTGAAGAGTTGACTTTTGTTGCAAATCCTTGTCCTGTATTTTAAGGCATTTCTCCTTGCTTATAATTTATTGCACTTCACTGGCCTCAACAAATACATTTTTAATAACATAATAGTGTGCCACAACTCAGGATTCTTGGCGTTTTGCAGACACGTTAATCTGTGTCCCACGACAACAACTGTGAATTTGGCTAAGTCATTTCCAGTGATGGATATTATCGCCCAAAGGGTAAGTTTCCATTCTCTTCCTTGGTATCAGGCTGCCAGGTCTCTGATGCGGGGAATGTAGGAAACTGCATTTCCCTTATGTATTATTTGCTTTTGTTCTGACTCATGTTAGAATAGGTGTTTGTTTGATTTTTCCTGGCCTGAGCTGATCCAGTTCTCCTAAGTATTCTCTCAGTAAGTCAAACAGTGACGCTACTAATGGCGGATGCCTAATAACATCACATGCTCCATTCTCTCCTCCCAGCCCTGCTCAATGGGACGCAGGCAGTGAGGCGGAAATCCCCCTTTCCAAATCATTTAGGGTGCATAACCTCAACAGAACTGGAAGTCAGATGGCAAAAAGCCGTCATCTGAAAAGCACATTCGTGCAGGAAATAGTCTGCCTATCAGCAAAGAGCTCCTCATGCTGCAGAGCAGAGCTAGCAGATAGACTGCAGAATGTGAGCTGACACTGCTAATTTAGAAAGACTCCCAGGTAAAGAGTCTGAAAAGTGATATAAAGGACACAGTTCTCATATTAACTGCTGTCACCATCCTGGGCATCAGATCCAGAGAAGTTCATTTCTTTCATAACTGAAAGTTTTTACCTTTCAACTAACATCTCTTCCTTTTTCCTAAGTCTCCAGGTTTTTTCTTGTCTTTGAATTCATCCTGAAAACCCAAATTCTCTAGGAAGCCTCCCCTAGAGGACATCATCCCTTCCTCCAGCTCTTCTAGCCTTCCTGCCTCTACCACTAATTTTGTCTTTGCTGTCTATGTCTATGTGCCATACAGAAGCTTTTACTTCAAAGAGGATGCATGCAAGTATGAGTTGCATTCATACACAGGGTCCAACCAGCTTGCTCAATTTAAATTGCGCTCTTGAGGATAAATATCATAGAACTAAAGCATCACAGATGACAGGTATACTCAAGCAATGAACAAGGAAATAGCATGATGGAATGAACAAAAATTCAGGTAAAAAGAAATAAGATCCCACAAAATCCTTTTTGGGTAACGTTAAAAAAAAAAAAAAAACCAAGAGATAAAATTCATAGTAAGAGCCTCTGAAACAAAATGAATATAATAGGGAAGCCAGGTTGTTTTAAATATTTTCCATATTTTGATATCTTAACCAAGTGATACAGAGGTAAGTATAAAAACATGATGTATATCTTCAAGGTCACTGTATTTTAAAATGATGCATAGTAAATATACAGCATAGGCAAATCTATGGACGAAATGCCGATCAATGTTTTCCAGGGCCTAGGAAAGATGCGTAAGTGGGGATAAGGGCTAAGAGGGCACCCGCTTTCCTTCTGGAGTAAGGAATTCTCTACAGCTGATTGAAGGAATCTCTGCACAACCCTATGAAAAGGCTCAGTGTCATGGAACTACAGTTTTGAATGGGTGAATGGTATGGTATGGGAATCAGACTTCAACAATCCGACTTGTATCGAGACGTCCCCCAAAGCCTCATGCACTCATAGGTGGGGCTTTTCAGAGCTTTGTGGGTGTAGAGTGTTGATACTGGGATTCAAGCTGTGTGATACCAAATTAGTGTAGTGACTGAAATTAGCATAGCTCTGGGTGTGGCTGAGTGGATTTCCTGAAGACAGAAGCTTCACCCAGGTGTAAGTGGCAGCACCCAAATGGTTTGTAGCCTGGATGATGGGCTAAAAGGGGATGCAAGGTCCTATTTCCTGCTGCTTCCTGCCTTAGTTGCCCTGGACTCTTTCTCCTGTGCCACGTCCCTCTGCCGTGCTGCCCTGTCTTGGAGCCAGTCAACTACAGACTGAAAGCTCTACAAAATTGAGTGGAAATAAACCTTTCATCCTTTAACTTGTGGGTATCAGGTGTTTTGTCCAACCAGCAAGAAAAGTAACTAAAACACTCAATAAAACTATTTTTTAAAATTTAATGGCATATGCTTGTTATCATGAATGTTGATTCCAATTTCTCAACCAGAGACAGCAAGCACAGTCATTTGAATTCATGGTGCCTGCTCCTCCTACATTACTAAATTTCTCTACAGGCTGCTGATGGTCACTAACAGGATTAGACACCCAGAGGAAACCAGGAATTTATCTGGAGCATCACTGGCTCAGTTAGGAAAGACAAGATTTCCTAAATAATAGGATTACCTACTAGTGAATTACATACAAATATGTTAAAGTAATGTATATTTTCTGAATACATGACATTTGGCTCTAGCAAAGGAAAGAAAAAAAGCAAACTTAAATTTAAAATCACACAGAAGTAGAAACAAAGAAACAAAATTATCAACACTGGGAAAATATAAACATCAAAGGTTCATTGCTAGGGAAATGCCTGCTAAACAACTGACTGTCTTTAAAATTTTACTGCTTTAAATTGGGGTGGGGGATAGAGTCAAAAGATAGCACCTAATCTTTTCTGTTTCTGCTTAACTAATTTGAGTCAGCAAAATTAAACAACTTTTATTTGCTTGCCAATGGAATGAAAAGAGAACTTTAATGCAGTTGAAGCTTTACGCTTTCATCGAAAATTATAGGTAGCTGCCAAAGGAAAATCTTATCTGTTGAAAAAGCAAGTTCAGCACTTGGTTGTAGAGCTATGAAAGTCTGCAGATAAGAAGATGTGGTATAATTTAATTAGCAGCCACCCAATGAGGGCTCAGAAAAGATTGATTCTGCTCGTTAAGAAGTTAAGACCAGCCGCGGTCTCTATGAGAAAAACACACTTTCACCTGAGCAGAGCGTGCCCCTTCCTTTGGCCTTCATCTTCTTCTGATATTTTCATACTCCTCCTGTCTTGCCCTGTACTCTCTTCCCTTTTTTCTCGATAAAATTGATCTTTTAACATAAAAGAAAGTGTCAATATTCACTTGATTAAGGTATTTCTAACAACATATAAACTTGTTTGTTCTTATAAAACTGAGAAGCTCTCACTCTTTAAACATAAATAAGGAAACCAATTAACTCAATTTTGTATTTTTAATGAAAGAAAAGAGTGTTGCAATATCTGCGGGAGAAAGTAAGCACAGGAAATGTTTATCGTGGTGACAAAGCAAAAATACAGCTTTCAACTAAAATATAAAAGAATTACTTAACATCTGAGTCCCATTTGTATATAGAAACATATAGTGAAGTAAGGAAAATTAAAATCTCTCAAATCCATAAAGATTTAACATAATGTAACATTAATAATAGTACAGAGTCATAAAAATTCACACTACTACTACTGTGGACTTTTGCTATCTCCTCATCCCTTCTTTCTTCCCCCTAAGACTGTTCTCCCTCCCCTTTAGGGCTTGTAACCTTGTTGAAGATGCTCCCTGGGAAAATAAAGCATCCAGTCCTATTTAATGTGCAGGCAGCAGAGAACTCCACTGAAATGGAGTTTTTAAAACAGATTAATAAAGCTTGAAATGGGGCACTAGGCATTTCAGTATTTGAGTGACAACAAAACTGGATGTGTGTATAAATCAGAGATAGATTCCTCTCCTGAGACATGATTCAATATACTGTGTTGAAAAGGTATTATTGTTAGGCTCAAGAAGAGTAAATTACTGTGACAGAAAGAGAACCTTCATCAAGTAACCTGCTGTTGTGGATGGGAATGATCAGGATCCTGGTAAATACATGAAACAAAACCATAATCTGGAGTGCTTGTAAGTATATAAAGACCACAGTATAGGAGAAATAAGTAATGAAATTCAATTCAAACACTCTAATTTTTGTAAAATATGTTGAATTCATCTACTCATATAAGCTAAATATGTATTGGGTTTAGTAAAAGTGGCTAACTTTATTTACCGGTTTATCCCTGCTCAACACAGAGGACAATCCTACAGCTTTCAGATGGAAAAAGAGCAAAATTATACATCTCTACTAGACAATAAAAATTTTTTACTTAATTCATAAGGTATTTTGTTTTTATAATTATTTTTCTATAATACTGTATTTTTATAGCTTTTCTTTACAGAAACAGTTTGACAACCTGCTACTTTATCTGCATGATGGTAAGTTTCTATTATAATTCAAGTGCAAAAGGAAAGCATGAAACTTTCGACACAGAGGGCAGGAGTGATTTCCATGGGTTGATCAGTTGGTTGTTTTTGTCTGGTACTGGGCAAAATACCCCTACTATGCTAGGTAAGTGCTTTGTCAGTGAGCTATATCCCCATCTCTTTTTAAAAATTTTGACACAGAGTTTTACTAAGTTGCCTGTGCTGACCCCAAATTCGTGATTCTGCTGCTTCAGTCTCCTGAGTAGTTGGGTTTAGGGGCCTATACCATCATACCATGTGATTTTCATGTTTGGAGGATCTTGTTGACTGCAGTGTGGGGACTGGATACAAGGAATAGATGCCGGGAGCACAGTCAGAGGCTAGAAAAGTAGAGCAGAGGACAGATTTAAGTAGTTTAGAAGAGAAAATTTCAGGCTAGAATACTAGCCTGAAATAGATATAGTACAGTTGTACTATATCTCCTGAGCTTGACTTGATTTAGTCACAGCCATCCATAACTTCAACTCCACAGTCCAGAGTGGAGGGACAGGATGGTTCATAGATAGTTCCGTAACAACTCTCATTCTAGCATTCATTATACTAGCCTTCTCCACGGATGAAGGGCAGAAGGCCAGTATTTTGCTCAAATAGGTCCCAAAATAAGAAGTGTATTTGTAATATACGGCAATAAACATGGTACATGTCTTTTTAAAACCATTCGAAAATGAAGCCACTTAGCTGTATTGTTCATTCTGCACACCAAAATTAGATCCTAAAAGTTAAGGCATCCACTTGGGCCAGAAATGTATATGGCAATAACTGAAGAATCCTCATAAAGATCTCACATCTTTTTTCAGCTATCATCATAATAATATCACTACATATTATGTTTATCAGCTCCTAGGCAGAGATAGAATGTGGGGGCAAAGGAGAAATGAAGATAATTTTATGCAGAATTCAGTGTGGAAAAGCATGAGTAAATAACTACCTGATCAAGACACCTCTGAATACCAGAAAGTTACGAAGAGAAGCAGAAAACTGAATAAGCAGAGAGGAAGAGCAGAGAACAGGAGAAATAGTAGAGTCTATGTAAATGGCACCAAGAAAGGAATTTATCAGGGTGAACTAAGCCATGAACCAAAATTGCACCTTTCTTACTAGTGATGATTCCCCTAGTCAGTGATCTTGTTCCAGGTCTCACCCCCATGTCTTATAGGCAATTCCCAGCACAGGAAAAATGCAAGCCCCATTATATATGAATAATGTATCTTAAATATAGGGAACATAGAAAAGAATGTTTTAACATGGCTTACAGACAGTAAGTCTTTCCCTTCCCTACCCATTGTGTAGGCTACTTATTAACTCCAGCTCAAGAGATTTATTTTATCCAATACCAGGAAGTTTGTCTTGAACATTATGCAACATCCCTATCCCATACATAGTACTTCCCCATTATAGTAATTAGTTTAATGGAAGCCAGTTTGATTAAATTATGCACTTAAACTTAGATTTAGACAATTAAAAGTAAAATTTATCCAACATTCTCCTTGCATTATTTCATCCTCCTAAGTCGAACATACAAAATACAGACAATTAAGGTGATTTAAGAAGGTAATGTCTATGTGATACCTTAATATTTCAGCTAAATCTAGTATCTGAGTTTTAGGAAATAACACTGAGAGGTAAACCTTTTTGCTCCTTACTCTCCTCTTAAAGATCTTTGCTGTAACGTTTAAAAAAAGAACCCCATAAAAGCATACAACTATTCCATTTTGGAAGAGCCCATCAATAGTTCTTCCAGCCTCAATTGCCAAGACCAATAGATTTTTCAAGTTTTTGACATTAACTGCAGAGAGTTGTCTTGTTGGTCATAAGTGATTTTCAATTTCCAATGATATAAAGTGCTATTGTCAACAGAATTATTGCAATTTGAGATTTAGTAGCTCATTAACTTTGGCCAACTTTCTCCTTGCTTCAAAGGCCTAATGTTTGCAAAGATGTGTTTCTGAAGTTAAAGGCTTTATAAAGATAATGCTTTGCTTTTAAGACCCATTAATCACTAAGGTCTGCCAATAAAAAGAACAATAACTAAGTGCTATTTCTAAATAAGTAAATGTATAAAGATTAGCGCTGGACTAATGACCATCTAACTTCATACAGGTGTGGAAAGGAGAAATAAATGCAATTAGGCAGTACCCTGACCAGTAGCTCTTGTTCATTGACCTGATTATTCAGATTCTTTTGTGTGGAGTTTTGTTAATGCTGAAGCCAATTTTTTATGTCTATATCTCTGAAGTTATAATAAAAATGAGCACCATGATTGAGTATACAAATATCCATTCTACACACCATTATGTAAAGCACATATAATTCATTAAGCAAGTTCAAGCCACCTGCTAATTGCAACCCTTCACTGAGATTACTATCAAATTTGCTAACACTAAAATGGAAGTCACTGTTACAATGAGTGCCTTTCTATTATTAAGAATGGCAATAAGTTAATATTTTTAAAGCATTAGATGAAAGATGAGTTTCAGTAGTCTGAGATGGTTCCCTAAGTGGGATACCAATACATTTCATAATGTTTAATATCAGAATATAAATTGATATTCATTTATTTCCTCTTTTGAAAGAATTTCTATTAACATAGATGGTTGTTCTATAAGTAACTTTTGAGATGAAATAACAATAAAGAAAAAGAAGTGTTTAAATATTGAACCCTTGAAGGCTTATCCTTGTTTTCATTGTAATCTAAGTAGAAAATTCCTTTAATATAGTGATTGTAGTTATTCAAAAGTCAAACCTCAGCATAAACATTGAAAGTAGCAGTAGTAGAGAAAAATAAATTCAAGAAAGAAAACAAGGACAGAAAGAGAAAGAAAAAGTGAGGAGGGAGAGAGAGACAGAGAAGGAGAGAGAAGGGCAAGGGGAGAGAAAGAAAGAGCCAGACATGGTGATGCACACCTATAATCCTGGTACTCAGAAGGCTGAAGCAAGAGGATCTTTCTAAGTTCAAAACCAGACAAAGTGAGCTCAAGGCCAGGTTGAACTGCAGAGAGAAACCCTGTCCCAAAAGGACAAAAAAAGAAAAAGAGAGAGAGAGAGAGAGAGAAAGAGAAGAGAGAAGAGAGAAGAGAGAAGAGAGAAGAGAGAAGAGAGAGAGGGAAAGAAAGAAAGGAAGGAAGGAAGGAAGGAAGGAAGGAAGGAAGGAAGGAAGGAAGGAAGGAAGGAAAGAAAGAAAGAAAGAAAGAAAGAAAGAAAGAAAGAAAGAAAGAAAGAAAGAAAGAAAGAAAGAAATTAAGTAACATTTTGGCAAGATGACCCATTTGAACTCCATTCATAGTTCCCTTTCAATGGGATGATCTACAGCACACATGCAAATCTTTGATAAACAAAGGAGGAAATTAAGAAATGAATTTGACCTCGTCTTGAATGTGTCTTAGATTTGCCACTTTGCCTCTTTACTCCTTTCCATAAAAAGTTAATACTACCATTAAACATGATCAGATGAGATAGCAATGTATTCTACCCAAGATGACACAGAATACTCAAACAATTTACTCCAAGCATATAATGATAATACCTAAAATAGTTTAGAAAGAAAATAACAATATATCAATGGATTTAAACATGAGATAAAAGTATCAACAACTAATTATGTGGAAAAAGTCCTACATAACCACTAGGCAGAAAATTTCAGCCAGTAATATGAAGTGTTACTACATAAGGATTTAGGAGGAAAATTACATAATAACAATTCATCCAAAAGATACAACAGTCATCAATCAACATATACCTAACACAAGACTTTAAAATGTATAGATTTTTTTAAACTAACTTAATTAACTTAAATTGGCACACCCAAATCATTTGGGGAGATGTTAGCACAGGTCACTCAGGACAAAGTTCAAACTTTTCTAAAAACTAGTGCGCGTTTTGAAGACACTACAACAAAATCACCAGATGTCCTAAGTATGAAAATACAATATGCATACACATAGTACTTGCCATGAAAGTGCATCCTTTTGAAGCGCAGATGGAACATTACAAAACTATTTACTGGGACATTTGTGCAAATCTATTGAATCTGCAACACTGAGTATGATGTGTCAATTTAAGCTCATCAGTTACAGCAAATATACCACTTTGGGGGGAGATGCAGATCGTGGAGGATAGTGTACCTATGTGGAGGAAGAGGGTACATGGGACATCTCTACACCTTCCTCTTAATTTTGATTGGAACTGACGAGTACTCTAAAAAATTTTTTTGAATAGTATCAACATTGGATACCCATAGTATTACCTGCCTATTGTTAGGTAAGGGAATTACACAGAAATGTAAAATATCTCCCATGTCCTAAAAAACCTAGGAACCAGAGGTACTAAAGCCTATCCATAACAAAATAAGTCTCCAGGTTATGGCAGTGAATTTACGGCAATAAACACAAATGTATCAGTTGTATAATATTAGAATGAAACACCTCATGCCCACCATGTTTCCCACCTGGACCCATTTCACCATACGGTTTTGCTCTGTAAAAATCCCTAGAAAGGGCAGGGTCGCTGGCAACCCATTCAGGTCCCCTTCTATCTTTGTCTCTCAGACAGAAGCTTTCTTTCCCTCAATAAATATATTCTGTTCTTTTTTAAAAAGTTGGATTAGGGAAGGTAATTTCAAGATGAAATATTGAGATCAGAAAGGGAATGGTTGGGGCATTTAAGAGCAGATAAAACTGATATATGGGAGAAGGCATTTGAGCCAGGTTCCTAGAGGGAGAGAATGTAAAAGGTAAAAAACTGATGGAGTAGAGTGCTTTCACCTAACTGGCGCTGGCATATGAGTCCTGGTGCAAGAGAGAAGCAGGAGACAAACTTGCAAATGCAGGCTGAAGCAAAATTCACAGTAGGGCAGCAGGGGATTCTCAATGCTAAATGTTTGGGCTGTGGGCTTTACGTAATAGAAACCTGCTAAGGATTGTAGTGTGAGGGAGTGCCACAGTTGAAGCACTTCTAGAAAACTCTTTGGAAACAGTGGGCAGATAGAAAAGAGAGTATTTCCAGCAGGAAGAAGGGCTGGTCATGCTACCAAATTATTCAACCTGTCAGCTAAGTAAACTGATGTGCCTCAAGCCCTCCACACAGTACTTCAATGAGTGAAACTCAAGGCTATTAACCTCTCACCTTGGATACTTATGTTAATTTGGACCATTCCTTTTGGGAACTATTTTAGAGCAAAATTAAAATGCACAAAGTTCGTGTCCGGTTCATACAAGTCTGTCTCCCGTCAAGCACCATAGTGACTCTCCTCCACCACCATTAACAAACCCCAGCCTGGCTCTGTCAGCACAGCACAAGTCACAGAGTATGGGAGGCCCCTTTCAGCGTTCCTAAACCGATGCCCTGCAACGGCTCTGAGAAACTAACTTCACACAAAGACACCAATGTCTAGGGAAATATTGACGGGTAACTTCTCTTTGAGATACCTGATTTAACTCAGGAATAATATCCTTCATCTGAACATCAGCAAGGCATGTTTCAGTAAAGGCCAATTCTTCTTCAAGAGCTTGACAACAGAAGCATATAGGGTACTTCCTATTCATAACTGTCCTGACTTACAGAAAATTGCTCCAGAAACATAAGTGTATGTTTATACAGTACATATAAATATGTGACAGCTATAAAACATTTACTATCTCCTCTTCTATCCACATAAAAGAGAACGATAACACTAGAGAAAGAGAGAGGAAAGAGAATAGGTTTGTAGCCAACAAGGAATGCTGGTGGGTCAAGCTGTGAAAATAACTCACAAGTGTCACAAGTTAGTCTTACAGTGATAAAATACAGCAATGAGTCATTGAAAATCAAGGTTGAGTCTCTGGAAACTGTCTCCTCGCAAAGGAAATAACTGTTGTTTGTTAAGAGGAAATAGATGCAAGTGATCTTTGGGTTGAGGAGAGGGCTACTCCGAGAAAGGATGTTCATTCCATGAACATTAATATGGTCAGCAAATGGAACTATCCAGGAGTGTGGTTTAGCGGTCAAGAAATTACATTCATGGAATTGCCTTGAGTATGTTATAGATAAAACCTCATTACATAAAAGTTCATTATGCTATAAAAAAACACCTCTGCACATCATCATTTTGTGCATCTGTATATACACATACTGGGACATTTTTCTTGGGAGCATCCGTTATCACATCCATATAGACTTCTCTTTCATCTTATACACTTCAAGGATAGTGATTGAGAAAAGCTTACAAGTATGGGAAAAACAAGGGATCTCAGTTTCCTGCTTCTAGACTATATAAAGAGCTATAATTGGGCTCTGAGATCTGCTTTTTCTAATATATATCATGGACAAAATATGAGTCAAACATATGAATGGACAAGAATAGCATGTGCTTGTTAATTTTAATTTCATGGTAACAATAGAATACCTTCTCCCCAAGAATTTCTGCCCACTTTATGCTACTGAATAAAACACCAGTAACCTTACTGCTAACCCACGTTTCTCCTTCATTGGTCATAAATCTGGTATTGACTTTATCTGTCCCTTTCTTCACTAATTCCTAAAGTTTTTGCATGCCTTGCCTTCCCATACATTCCTATAAAGCATGTTTATTTTGCATTACCCCACACTTTTTATTGTTGCCAATACTGCATGGGCTGAGCATTGAGGCCAGGGATGGATAGACAGATCCCCTCATATTCATCCTATGTGGTTGTACAATGTTTTGTTTTGCATGTATTCTTGAGTAAAGAAAACTATACTAACACAATGGCAACTTTACAGCCAATGACCTTTGGAAAATTATAAGGGATACTAACTTATAAAAAAATCTTCAACCTCCAGTATAAAACCATAAGAGTGTCCCTTAACCTAATTCAACAGTCAAAGAAAGTAATAGAGTAACATTTCTTGGCTGAATCAATAATGTATTAAAGAAAGGCGCTATCATTGAAAAGTTATGAATACAAAACAAGGCAATGATGTATTAGTGTTATTGCTTGCTGTCTCTTTCCGTTTGCTTGCATTAGTGAACATAAGCAGAAAAGAACCCTTCTCATGTTTAGATCTGTCAGTAAGATGTTGTTGGTATTCCACTCCTCCCTGAGTTAAAGTGTGTTATATCTTCCATTCAAAGCGCAAGCTGAATGCAAACACAAAAGGAGTAAACTAAACATCAGAATGACCACTGAAGCCAATTTACTATTTGTTAGTACATCCTTGAAGAGCTCATGCTTTTAAAATCATTTAGTAACTTATTCACCCAAAAAGACAAATCATTCCTGCCATGGCTGTCTGTTTTATAATCCAGGAAGTCACAAAGCAATCATTTCAAGGTCACTTCGCACAAATGTAGATATAATTTTCAAAAATCAGTAAGCGTTCTGAAGAGTCACTATCTTTGATAGATAAAAAACTCTTGCAATCAATAGGGATGAGGTAAACATGCAAATGGAAATCATAATACCTTGTGGTAATGCAATAAAATAGGCATTTGCTGTTGGGAAATTACCAAAACCTTTCTTGAGAATAATTTGGTAACTTCATATCAAAATCCTTACAAATACTTTACCCTATGAAGCAATTTTACAACAAGATGTTTACCCAGAGAAGGGTAAAGATGCTTATGCATGATTTCTATGCATCTTTAGAGTCCTCAGAATTTTATTAGATCATGATTAGACTCCTCAGAAATTAAAGATTATGTTAGAAACCAATAATAAAGAACTGTCCAAAGCAGACACTGAATCCACTATTAATACCTACCACTCAGTAAGAACTCAAACAAATTCTTAGCTGTGTGAATATTTATTTTATGAACCAGTGCTACTCAAAATAAGACTCACAGATTGGTATCACCCAGGTGCTTGTTAGACATGAAACTTCAGGTATCCAAGCCAAGACCTATTAATTCATAACCTTTGAGTGGAGCTGAGGATCTGTTTTAATAAGCCCTCCAGGTGATTCTGAGGCACACTAAGGTTTGCAAAATACTGAGCTAGACTACTACACAGGGTTCAAAAATCAAAAGCTCTTGGCTTCATTATATTTTTAACATTTTTCTTCCATCTTTATTAGAATAAGTTCTTTCAATTTTCTGGACATAGAAACCTAGTTCCCCTCTAAACCCAGATTTCTCTGGAAACTCAGCAGAGAAAAAAGCTGAAAGACAGGGAAAACTTAATTGAATTTCCTTCATCAAAGTTTATTAAGATCTCTGTCGGGGGTTGTAATAGAAAGTATCCACATCTCTGAGACAGGCAAAACTATGGAAGTTCTGGCTGTATTTCATACTTTGGCTTGAGCAGTTTTTTTTTTTTAATTTAAATCTCTTTAGTTATAGGATGAAACTAAAGATAACTGTATGCCGATCTTTGAAGAGACAAGTAAATAACAAACGTCTATAAAGTTCTTTGTAGCACCAGAGGGCTATCAAGTCCTCAGTAACTACTGGGTCCCTTTTCTTGGATTGGTGCTGGTTTCTTTAAGATACTGGATCTATGCTTAATAAGTAAGATGTTCTTAAAGACATATCTCACCATGTTTCATATTTGTTACAGTGTTAGACACCTATTCACAAATACTGAATGGCTGATTTGTGGAATGAGTCAGTCGGAGCCAGGAGTAGAGAACCAGTCCTTTGCACTTCAACACACTGTATGAAGCTCTGTACTTGACAAAGAGAAATAAGCCTGTTGCCACTAAACAAAACAAAACAAAAAAAAATGCCTATGAATCCCTCTAAAAAAGATCTGTGCTTTCCTTCTTCTGAATGAGATCAGATCTCTTCAAACAGCTAGCAGGTTGCCTTTAAAGCAGAAAAACCCTGGGTGCTATTTACCAAGCCATAATAAGAGACACATACAACTTCCAGATGTCCCTCGAATTGGCAAATGGAATTGTTGAAAGCACTTGAAAGATAAAAACTGAAGGAATTTAGTATTTTTTGAATTGGCAACAAAAAATTGAAAACATGACATTATGACTCCAGTTAGAACACAAGAGAGAAAAACCTGTTAAAATATGGCACTTACATTTTCTCTGGAAATCCATTAGAAGCTGGAAGTCTTTAGGAGAAAGACGCTCCTTCAAGATAACGAGCCCTTCACACTGTGATCCAGCGCCTATGGGAAGAAACACATGTGCATCTCTTTCTGGAGACTGCCTGCTGTAAGATGAGACCAGATGGACAAAGTTGTTAAGTCCTTACTTTGTTTCCAGCACTGCAGTACTGACAAGGGGGTAGTTAAGTAAGACATGATCTCTGCCACGAAAAAGCTTGTAGGCAGACACATAAATGTATACACAAAATACAGAACTGCAGGATCTTCACAGAGACTGGATTATAATACAGCAAATGTGTAACACAAAGGCTGCCATTCCAGTGGTGTTGGGGAGCTTTAAATAGTTTATCTTGAGATCAATCTCTAAAGATAATCAGGTCCTCAAAAAGGCTTGCTCCTTGAGATACATGGACCAGTAGTACCATGTGGTATTTTGCTAGAAATACAAAACCCTTCCACATCTACTGACTCAAAATTTACTTTGCATTTTAAAAGGACCTCCAAAAGATGCCTGGGCACATAAATCTTCAAGAAGTACTGGTTTAAAACAGTTTCAGGAAACTGTTAGGATAGAAAACTGAATGAAATAGGTTAATTAAATAAGAGACATTGAGATAGTGTAGGTCAGTGGTGAAAACTGGGTACACACAGTCCAAATTCAGCCTGTGTTTTATGAGGAACATGTAGTGCATTACTAAACACTGTGACATTTAAAGTAAATACAGATTTCCTGCCTTTCTGGGGGAAAAAATTAAGAATTTTGGCCAAACTGAACTCCCATTCCCATATGAAAGCAAAGGGCAGAACACGCAGCTTCCCACAAAGGTGGACCCATTATTACCTTGTATTTAGGCCTTTTGGTTTGCTCTCATTATCTCTCTGGCCTCTAATAGGTATCTGAGACTGTGAATCTTGGAACTGACTCTGCTTTATAGAAATTTAACAAACTGAAAAGAGAAATGGCTCAGTAACTAAGGAAATATAGAACTAAAGAAAGACATTTGCCATTATGAAGAAAGTAACAAAAGAAAAAGAGGGTGTAAACATGGGAGAGAGAAGGGTAAGGAGTATGGCTTTGGGAAAAATGATATCAAAAGCGTGGAAGGGCTTAGACTGCCTCTTTCTCTGAGGCGCGATGAAAGAGGTGAGACAGGTCCAGAGGCAGAAGGTTTGTACACGCAGAGTTCCTTTCTGAGAGTACCAATACTGTTCATGCAGTTGGAAGCAAGATGATCTGCTGAGAGTGAAGCAGTAGCATGAGAAATTCAGAAGAGTAGTGAACACTGAGGACCCCAACACACTGAATGTAACAACTGGAACCCTCGAAGCATTCAATGAACTTTCAAATGACTCAGGGAACCCTTACAAAGCTGGAGAGCAAACCAGAGAAGTAGCAAGCTCCGTAATGGTGTGATGAAGTTGTATTCTTCGTCCCAGATGAGCATTACAGGGATGTCTGGACGGGCCTGCGTTTGCACAGGGAATATAAAGACAAGATGTAGGTGACAGTAGCTGAAATGACCAACGACCAGTTCCTGGCTAAGCATTAAGTGAAAGAAAATGGTGAAAGTGCCAATTAATTTGGAAAAGAAAGAAGAACTAAGGAGTGTGATGTTCCAATGATTCAAGAAGTAAAGGATTTGTTTCCTGCTTTCCCTTCTCCCAGTTGTTCCTTCCCTTTGAGCAGTTTCTTTCCCCTTCACAGTAACTACTGTACCTTTTGGATTTTGTTTATATATGTACATACATAGGGTAGCTGGGATAATTGTACTGCTGATTTCTAGTCATCTACTGAAAGGAATGGTTAATGGTTAAATTTTTTTCTTTTTAATTTTTTGACCAAATTTGCATGCTTTTATCTGGTAATCTGAACAAGTAATCTGAAGACAACAATATGCAATACATCAACTATTGGTCAATTCCTATCATCTTGTTTAGTGAAATTCTGTGTCACTTGTAAATTGTTTTTATTCTTTTTAAAATAGAAAAGAAGTAAAGGATTTGGAGTTGTTGAGTATTCAAGGCCTGTCTGACTACAAAATATATACTACTTCTACAGTAACTCAACACTGCTATGTGTTACACAGAAATTCAAGGATAAATCTCAAGTTTTCTGAAGTGGCAGAGGTGGCATCTATTGGTCCTGGGCCCCCTGCTAGGCATCACCAGGACGTCATCTGTGTGATTCAAAGGAAGTGGGAGGTTTCACTTTTCATGTGTCCTCTGTTTCCCCTTGTTTCCTTCTTTCCTCCTGTCAGCTGCTTTTTATCTTCTATTAAAGTCTTCAAAGTAAGATGAGAGCAGGAATATTTCTGAATCATCATCTCTACACCCACCAGTTCAAAGGAGGACAAATAAATAACTGCTATACAAGAGCCCTATGTTGTGAAAGAAACAAAACCATAAACACTTGTATTTCTGACTTGAAATACCTTTGTAAGTGTAAAAGGCCCTGTTGTACATAGTGAAGGTTCATTAAACTATCATAATGATCACCATAACCATTATTTTTACTATCACTATTAACACTGAAAATTTGAGACTTCAGCATGGAAATATCAAATTACAATGTAAATAACTGATCCACTGAAAATCAAAAAGTCAGTGATTTTTAAGTACATGTTTATTCTCATCGTCTATGGGTGATTGTTGTCATTAAAACTAGTACTTACACTTCATGTGCTTCATGTACACATTTCATGTGCAGCTAAGGAGACTATTTAATCAATGAAGGCAAGAAAGAACAAAGTAGAAAAAGTTGACAAATGGGGAAATGTGTTCTGAACCCTATTTATCCCAGAAATTATATTTCCTCAGCCTAAATTTGGGGGAAAGGAATAGAAAGTCATTCAGCATTCCATAAACCCAACCCTACTGCAATAGGAAAATGTACTTCACAGAAGGCAGTCACAATAACTCTGGATTAGACAATTTTGTATCACAATCAAAAGGAATGAAAATACAGCAAAATCTCATGCTGTAAGTAACTTACTCTGCTAGTGTTCCAGAAGATGAGAAAACATTTCTAATAGATTTTAACTTGACAGACAAGCATTGTCTTGCAATACAGGTAGTACATGATGCTGAATGTCACATGTTCCCAAGTGAGCCAGTGCCTTTCTCTCTCCCTCTCTCCCTCACTCGCTCTCTCCCTCTCCCTCTGTCTGTCTGTCTGTCTGTCTGTCTGTCTCTCTCTCTCTCTCTCTCTCTCTCTCTCTGGCTCTCTTCTCTGTCTCTGGGATTGTGGGTGATCATCTCCCAACAGAGATTATGGAGGAGATCTCATCTGCAGACAAGAAGAAAAAGGCAGAGGAATCCCTCATATCAAATGAGATTAGAGAGATGTGGAATATCATGCACAGTTTTGTAGAAAACACCATCTAAATAAGGCTATAGCAGCGCAAGCAATGTATCTGTTTAACAACAATGCAATGTTACATTCTGTGAAATCTGCAAAAGGAGGTAGAAGCATTCCTTGGACAGGTTCCTTCTTTAAGTTGAACAAAAAGAAAAAGATTTCACTGAGCCAATAGATAACAGTGATTTAGATGCTGATGCACAAAGTCATCTTGCATAAATAACCTCCTCTCTCTTATCTTCCTCACACCAGCCACAAAAGTTTTCAAAGGTATATGCAGGTTAATTTGTTTATTTTTCTTTATGGCTTATATTCTTATTTTGTATTATATTACAGTATTATAATCATTTTATATGACTATTTTTCAGTTATGTTGTAAATCATCTGAGATTCCATTATTTCTTATGGGGAAATTTGCTTTGATAAACAAGTGCCTTAGATTACAAGCATGTTTCTGGAATGAATTATGCTCACAAACCAAGGTTTTACTGTACCTATTTTGGTATACCACTAGGTAGAATAAGACCTGTAACGGATTTAAATTCTAACCTTTACGTAGCTGCGTAAGAATAGACCACAAGTGATGCAACTAATATAACAGTTGTAACACAAAAAAAATGCTTCATTTCATAAAGGTCAATATGAATCAACTGTCATATGCAAAGAGTGACTTAGTCCATCCTACTTTTTCATCAGCCACTTGACAGTTCATTCACAAACTAGTCAGAAGGGGCTGCTGGTCGACACCAAACCAACACTCTGTCTTGGGCATTCTACTCAATGAAAAACCTTTCTATCTACTTTCTGGAATAAAAGTAGATTGAGTGAATGACTGAATTCATCTATATTTAACTATTCTCAGTTTACCTACTTTAAAAAATAAGTTTATTAGAATGAATTTAGTTCTCAGGTAATTCATTATCTACCAAATCCTGCATTTTATTTCATTAAATTTTTATTAGTACATGTTTGCAAAACACAATAATTGCATTCATCATGGGAAGTTGGTCCACGTATATAACACATTTTAATTTTGAAAAGAATTCCTTTGTTTGTTAAAAATAATTATATGAACAATATTATATATGATTCTCACTTTTCTTCTGTATATTTAAGATTGAGCAAATGACTCATAGTGACTTTTTAGAACCTTTCCTTGATATCCATTAAATAAGAATAGTCCTCCATAATGCTAACTAACAACAGGATTTGTATTTGGACAAGAAACCTCCTCAATACTCTGTGCTACATACTATAATGTTAAAGTTCAGCCAGCTCGGTGGAGGTATGGGAGCAACTTTACCCATGGTACACAGTGCTCTGCCCGGCCAAACTCTTCAGTTAAAGAGCCTGACATTGAGTGCCATTAGAGCGCCCATGCCTGCACCTGCGAGACATTCCCACAAAGAGTGAGACCAGCTTGGAGGAGCTTTGGGAGCAGCTTTTCCCACAGTACACCATGCTCTGCCCCACCAAACTTTCCAGTTAAAGAGACTGGGCCCTCGGCGCCACTAGAATGACTGCACCCACAAGACTTTCCCACACAGAGCTACAGGAGCACCATTTCCCATGGTACTCTAGCTTGGAAAGAACCGTGCTCTGCCCGGCCAAACTCTCCAGTTAAAGAGCCCGGCTCCTGGGTGCCATTAGAGTGACTGTGCCCACAAGACTTTCCCACAGAGGGTGAGACCAGCTCAGCGGAGCAATGGGAGCAGCTTTTCCCATGATACTCTAACCAGGTGAATAAACTCCACCAGAATGGCAGCGCTTCGAAGACTTTCCCGAAGTTTCCCGCAGAGAGGGAGCCCAGCTTTACCGCAACAGTAGAGCAGGTTTTGCAGGGAAGATTTGACAGGTAAGGCCTTCACTAGTACTCTGCCAGGTGAAACAACTTTCCCCCACCATCACAGATAGGCTCTGAGCCTGGAGCCCCAGCAATCATCTGTGGTTCCTGGGCCCAGTGATTCACGATCAGCTAACATCTGGGGATAAGTTTGATATCCAGGTAAACTAGGGTTGCTAGAGTCCTCTGTGAGCTGTCTGGGTAATGTGTAGCTCAACACTTTCCATCTGACAACAAAAATGACAAGACAGAGGAGCAAAACGCAGCCGCAGCACTCAACCACACTGAGAACAAGCCCAGGAAACAATGATATAGGAGAACTAGGAAGCCACACACCTACAATTTCTGAAATGATCGCATCTGAAGTAAAGAAACAACTCTATAAGGCCATAGAAGAGATTAAAGCAGAAATAATCTCTCAGGCAAAAAATAAATTGAAAATAATAATGGAAGAAATGCTCTGCAAATATAGTGAAGAAACAGATAAAAGAATAGAAGAACATAGGAAAAAATGGAAACATTACATAAGCAATTTAGGAATGAATTAGAACGCATAAAACAGACTCAAAGAGATTGCCAGGAAATGAAAACTTCCAATGAAAGCTTGCAAAACAGCTTCAATGAAGCTGAAGATAGAATGTCAGATCTTGAAGACAGCATGGCAGCTAGCGACCATGAAATGAAGGATCTCTTAAAGTCATCAAGGATCCAGGAAAAATCAATCCAACAGTTTCAAGATGAGGTAAAAAGAAATAATATCTGAGTAATAGGACTCAATGAAACAGTAGGAGGCAACACAAATGATATAAAAAGAATATTTGCAGAAATGATAGCAGAAAATTTCCCAAATACAGTAAGAGATACTGAAGTGCACATAAACGAAGCATATAGAACTCCAACAAGTCATAACCCAAATAAAGCCACACCCAGATATATAATAGTCAAGATCCCAGACATCCAGCAAAAGAACACAATATTAAAGCTGCTAGAGAAAAGAAACATATCACCTATAAAGGAAAGCCCATCAGAATCACAGCACACTTCTCAACAGAATCCATGAAATCAAGAAGAGCTTGGAGCGAGGTATTACAGATTCTGAAACAAAACAGCTTCGAGCCAAGACTGATGTATCCTGAAAAACTATCCTTCAAATTCAATGGAGAAATAAAATATTGCCATGACAAAGAACAACTGAAGAAATTCATGAGTGCCAAACCAACATTACAAAAAGCACTAAAAGATATTCTGGACAGAGAAAAAAGAGACCACAATCTCAAGAACAACAATAGCAGAATAAGCAAGTAAACAGCAAAACTAGGAAAGCCACAAGTAAATAGCATGACAAGAATAAGCCAAAATATTACAGTTATAACCATTAATGTAAATGGCCTCAATTCACCAGTCAAAAGAAACAGATTGGCAGAGTGGATTAAGAAACAAAATCCAACAATATGCTGTATACAGGAAACACACTTAAAGGAAATCCACAGACAGAAAGTTAAAGGATGGAAAACAATTCTCTATGCAAAAGGTTCCCAGAAAAAAGCAGGGGTAGCTGTTATGTTTACAGACAATGTAACTCAAACCGAAAATAATCAACAGACATAAAGAAGGTCACTACATACTAGATAGGGGAAAGCTGCAAGAGGAAGATATTACAGTCATAAACATTTATGCACCAAATACTGGAACACCAAACTCTATAAGCCAAATCTTAACAGACATGAAGAACCAAATAATAACACTATTGTAATAGGGGACCTAAACACATCTTTGATGAAAAGAGACAAGTCAAATGGACAAAAACTCTGCAAAGAAATAACAGACCTGAACCAAAGGTGCAAACAAATGGACTTTGTAGATGTTTCAACAGTGTTCTAACACAAAATCAAAATATACATTTTCTCAGCTGGACATGGGTCTTTCTATAAAATAGACCACATTTTGCCCCATACAGCATACCTAACTAAATGCAAAAGAATTGAAATTATCCCATGCATATTATCTCTCGACAGTGCAATTAGATTGGAAATTAATGACAAAGGGAACTCCAAAAACTCCATAAACACTTGGAAATTAGAAAACAACCTCCTGAATAAGCAATGGGTCTCACAAGAAATTAAAGAAGAAATTAAAATTACCTAAAAACAAACAAAAATGCACATACAACCTACCGGAATCTGTAGGATTCAATGAAAGCAGTCTTCAGAGAGAAATTTATAGCGATGAACTCACATATGAAGGAAACAGAAAGAGAGCAAATAAGTAGCCTAATGCTGCTAATTCTGAGAATACAGAAGCTAGAAAGGAATTAGTCCCTCCTGGAAGTCCTGAAATCATACTCCATTGTCTCATTTTTTGTTTATGCCTTCGTCCGTCCACTTGCTTGGGAGACTGCAGGCTTGATCAGACTGCAATAACTTAGGGTTATTTAACATGATCTTCGATAGGGACTTGCAACTAAAGAGTTTGCCTGAGTCTTCCAGGAAGATGGCGACCAGGTGAGCAGCAAAGGAGCAATCCCCCTTGATAAACACCACCAGCTCGAGACAGACTTGGTGAGCGTGAATGCTGGGACCTCGGCTGGGAATATCAAACTGAACGTGTTTCTCTGAGCTGCCGGGGGAGATGCGGTAGGGCGGCCCAAACTGCCATGGCGAGACGCGGGAAAGCCCCAGACACCGGGAGCCAGAGATGCTCCGCGCGGGGAGGGGGCTTGGCTGGGTCCGAGCGCCCTGGGGGCACAGCCACCTCGGTCCCTCCCGCCTCCCGAGCCGGCGCAGCTTTCCAGCGACTCCCGAAAGAGATCGGCTTTTTAGCAGCGGCAACGCACGGCAGTCTCACATTTCGCGCGCCAGGCTGCGCAGCCTAGACCCTCGGCCTGGGCGGTGCGAGCAGCATAGGAGCAGAGCATCCCGCTCCCTCCCCCAGACCCGGAGAGCGCGAGGAAACAAGTGGCTGCGAGCGGCGGATCGCGAGCATAGCACAAAAAACTGGCACCTTGGAACCTTCCTGCCTGCAGGGACTCCGAAAACTGGTGAGCTATCTGCGCTCACGACCAGATCACCGAGTGGGGGAGGAGATCCATGCCTATACCTGCAGGGAACCCTGGGAGGGCGGGGGAGCGGTCTTGCACACCTCACCCAGGTCTCTCGCTGGGGAGTAGATAACCAACATCTGTACAGCCTTTTAAACGGAACTCTCAGCAGAAAGCTTAAGGGACATTCCCCCAAAGAAAAGTCATTGGAGCAGCCTCTGCAGAAGACCTTTGCCTGCTGAACTGCCTGGGGAATCTACTGCTCAATACTTTCAATCAGATACCCAAAATAGGGAAGACAGAAGAACAAATCTCAGCAGAAAGCTTAAGGGACATTCTCCCAAAGAGAAGGAATCATTGGAGCAGCCTTTGCAGCAGACCTCCGCCTGCTGAACTGCCTGTGGAATTTATAGCTCCACATTTTGAATCTGATACCCAAAAATGGGAAAACAGAGGACCAAAACACAGTCTCAAAACTCAACACCACCCAGAACAAGTTTTGACTGTGAAGATACAGGGGAACCAGGAAGCCTCATAACTCCAAGATATGAAACGATTGCATCCGAAATGAAACAACTCCAACAGGCCATAAAAGAGCTTAAAGCAGAAATAACCCACATACCCACAATGATTTCTCAGATAAAAAACGAGCTGAAAACAATGATGGAAGAAATGTTGCATTCACACAGACAAGAAATAGACAAAAGTCTAGAAGAAAATAGGAAACAAATGGAAACTTTACAAGACCAATTCAGGAATGAATTACCAATAATGAAACAGGTCCAAAGAGAATGCCAGGATTTGAAAACTAACGCTGAAAGCATGAAAAACCGTTTAAATGAAACTGAAGATAGAATTTCAGAACTTGAAGACAGCATGGCAACTTATGAGCGTGAAAGGAAGAATCTCGTGATATCATCAAAGACACAAGAAAAGTCAATCCAACAGCTGCAAGATGAGGCAAAACGTAACAATATTCGAATTATAGGAGTGTGTGAAACAGCAGGAGATCTCACAAACGATATAAAAGGAATATTTGATGAAATAATAGCAGAAAATTTCCCAAACAAGCTAAAAGATTC
>PVLD010014791.1:40624-51111 GCA_004027595.1 Dinomys branickii | reverse complement strand
AAAGAAAGAAAGAAAGAAAGAAAGAAAGAAAGAAAGAAAGAAAGAAAGAAAGAGGATTTGAAAGGATGAACATGAACTTAAATGAGAAGCTCTGTCCTCTATTAATGGCTCAGCTAAGCACCCCTCAACATTGCTATGCTGCAATTCTAACCCCTGGGCCCGAAGAACAGTACTGAATTTGGAGCAAGAATCTTTAAAGAGGCAATTAAATTACAAAGAGGCCATTAGAGGGGGCCCTAGAGTGCCTAGTGTCCTCACAGAAGAAGAGCCTGAGACACTCCTACACAGGCACATGCCCACATGTGCATGCGGGCACTGCACACACAGGAAAAGCCATCTTCAAGCCCAGAGACAGCCCAAAAGAAGCAGACTTGCCAATATCCCAAATCCTGGGCTTCGGTCTCCACAACTCTAGGCAAGTCACATTTGGTTCTGGAGGACAGTCAGCAGTGCTCACCACAGCAGCTCAGGGTCACTGTCACTGCCTAAGCATTTATTGTGACTTTGTCCTAACTTTGGGGGACACTTTTCCAAAGTGTCCTCCATAACTACCTCATTACTCTAATATATTATTTTACAGTTACATTGGTACAAAGATGAATATATTAATATAATCTATGGGAAGATTTTCTTCAATATGAGTGGGGGTTTTTTCCTTTGAATTTAAAAGAAATGGAGCCATTTTTGCAAGTGTCCAAGAGTTTGGGACCACAGGCCCAAGGGTGTGAAGTCCATCGTGAATTCAGCCACACACACATCTCCAGGAAGCCACAGCTGAGATTGTGCCACTGGGTACCACAAGGCTTAGCAGGGCAGTGAGGAGAGCAGAAAACCCAGCTTTCCCCACAAGGCACCTGGCGAGCATATGGGTGACACTGGCTTCTAACTATAGCCAGAGCTAGGGTTCCAGGGCATCAGACAGGAAGCTGAGTCTTCTCTGCCGAAGGCATCAGTGCTTTGGACTTTTATTTCTCTAGCTTTGTACAAAGCCTTTCTTCCAATGGAACCTGATGTCAAGACCCAAGAGATGAGAAGGGGTACACAGAGCAGTTCTGCCTGAGTCAGGAGCAGGAACCTGGACCCCTCCTCATCCCTGCATAAGCCTCAGGTCCCCCTGGGGGACTCTGTGGGGGTGGTATTAGCACCCTGAGGGGCACTTTCAGAGAAAACATGCAGTGGAGGGTCCCTGGGCCCCAGAGTGGAGAAGGTCAGTCTAAGTCATACAGTATACAGTCTGCAAGCCCTGGGATCTTGGGAAAGGGGGGCCAAGGATGGGGTGTGAAGGGGCAGGATCAGGAGCCAGCATAAGACAGTAGAACACTATCCATAAGAGTCCTTGGGGAGCAGGGCACAGGGACAGCAGGTAACTGCCCCAGAAACTACAGGAGGTCGAACCCAAAAGTGAAGAAGACATGGGCCCAGCTGTCATAGACACAGTGACAATGCACACAAACACTGTGGTTACAGTGATCATGAGCACAGTCACAAGGCCCACTGTGATCATGCACACAGCCCTCAAGCACCATAATCACATGCATGGATGTCATGGTCAGATATTATGCACACAGCGCTTGTGGTCACAGCCACCATAGTGACAGCCATCGTGGTCATAGGATCATGGACATAGATGTCATGGTCACAGACATCATGCATACAGCCATCAGGGACACAGCAGTCATATGCTCTGCATGCATGCACAATATTGTGCAGAGTTCCTAGGGCATTCCTGCCGAATGCATTAGCAGGCCAGGGCAGTTCCCACCCCTGCATGGAACTCTCCCCGGCAGACTAATCCCTGCATTGCTGGGATGTGAAGTCATCGCTTCTTCTGGTTCAGGCAGCCAGGTACATCTGGCTTCATTTAGTGCCCCCACTGAGCAGAAACACATGTGGCTCTGTGCTCCATCAAGGTGGGCGTCCATGTGCAGGCTTCTGAGAGGCCATTAGGAGGGGTCTACAGCATCTTTTCAGAAGTGTGGTTTTTGGCACACAAGTCTTCTGTGAGATGTAATTAGGTTTTGTGGAAAAAGTTTCCTCAGTCCAGTAAATTTGGCAAAGTGCATTGATGCCAAGCAAGCAGAGAATTGTGGGCCTTCTTGGAGCCTTGAGAGGAGACCCTAAGTGGAGAGAGTAGAAAGTAGTGTTTTCTAAACATATTTTGCTGGTAGACCAGGAAAGACACCTCCAGCTGCAGCTCCACAGGAAGTCCAACTCTCTGTGGGCTGAATTCTCCAGAAAGATCTCAGCTCACACAATAGCAAATCCAGAGATGGCAGCTTCCAGGATCCAGCAGCCAAACAGTGTTTTCGAAGCCAGATGCTCCACGTCTTCCTCTCCACCATCCTCAGTCTGTTCGTTGGGTCATTACCTTCTCTAGGTCAAGATGGTGGCTACACATGCAGTTCCTGTGACTCACTCAACAGTGAGTCACAGGACAGGGTCGGCTTCTTCTTTTAGAGAATGAGGGAAGCCATTACCAGAAGTCTTCCCAAAGACCTCTCACCACATGTCTTGGTTACTTTTTTCTTGTTGCTGAGACAAAATACTCAACACTCAAAGTTAAGGAAGGAAAGGTTTATGTAGCTCACAGTTTGTGGATGTTTCAGTCTATAATCAGCTGGCTCCAAGGCAGGGTGGCATGACACAGGGGCAACACTTCAAGGTGGCACAACACAGCAAAAGCAGCAAGAACAAAAAGGGGGAGAACCAGCCTCTTTTCCTCCCTTATATTGTACACAGGCTACCCCAATGGGGTATGTATCATTCACATAATCTCCATGCCCTCCTCTTGCACAGGCTCAAGATGAATACAAAGAGATGACTGAGCCTGGTCCCATGCTCAGCACTCAATTAACCTTCCAAATTTCTCAAGTTGACACAATGAGCAACATCCTAGAGCCATAAGGGCAGGTCCTTTTCACCTCAGGGATGTAGAACTGCTGAGTTACTTAGTTAAGCTTTTAGACTCCTCAAGTTGACACAATGTATCAATCATAACAATCCACCCCTTGTCAACTTGGCAACCATACACATTTCTTTAAACTGCTTTTCAGATACAAAAACATTATTTTTATCATGTTATAACACAGGTTTAACAATCCTTAAGAACTAGTATTAAGCCTATCAACATTATATTACATTAGAACCATAATATTCCATCCCTGGCTCCCCAAAGGCTCATGCACATCCTTTTATGCAAAAGGCATTTAATCCATCTGTAAGAGTTGTCAAAATCATAACAGTTTCAGCGTTTCTGAAAAGTCTGAGTACCAAGTCTCCTATAAAATTTAAGGCAAACTCTTAGTTGTGAGCCCCTGTACAAATGAAAAGTTAAACACTTCCAACATTCAATGGCACAAGATAAACATTACCATTCCAAAAGGTACAAATAGGGGGATACAAAGCATTGGGACCAAAGCAAGTACAAAATGCATCAGGGCAAACATTAAGTCTTGTAGTTCCACATTTAATATCCAAAGCAATCTGTAGCAAATTGTGAGCTCCATGTGACTCAACCTCCATGGCATTTCTGGTGGTTGTAGCTCCCATGCCCAATCTCTTGGACCCAATTTGCTCCCTCCTTCCAGCTTTCTTCAGACAATCCACTTCCCTGGCTTTTCCAAACTTTTGGGGTCCCCACTGCACACCTTTCACTTCACAGCTTCACATACTATCCACTCAGAGGCACACTACTTGGCCTCCCAGGCCTTTTGAAAGCTAGGTGGAAGCTTTCATAACCTCAGAACTGTAGCATTTTGCACGTACCTAAAACCAGTGCCATGTGGTTGATGCCAAGGTCTGCTGCTACCTGGAGCAGTAGCCAGGCTTTCTTTTCTTTTGGCTGTAGGGGTCAAGTGACTAGATCACTGAGCACTCTGAACCTGATTTTGATTTTTTATGCTGCTGCCATTTTGAGACGCGGCACTCTGTGGCTTTCTCCTCAAACCAAAGTCTTTTACTTTTGCAATTTTGAGACTGCAAAGGGTAGAGACTAGCTGCCAAGAATTAGATGAAAGTCATTATGGAATGTGAAACAAGGGTGTGGTGCAGTTTATGAAGTTGGGCAGAGCCCAACAGGTACACATGTCCCATTATTAAGTGAGTTTTATAGTGTCATAGTTACTTAAGACAAAATTAGATCTATTGTAGTGACTACAGTTAGCAAGAATGTATTGTATGCTTTTCCTAAGACAGTATATTTTAAGTATTAAGAAATTACAAATATATGAAGTAATAGATACCTTCAGTAACTTGAGTTAGCCATACAAGATTTGCATATCTCAAAACACCATGTTATAAACCACAAATATATATATATATATATATATATATATATATATATATAAAGTTTTATCAATTTAAAAACATAAATTGAATAAGTCAAAGTGTGGCTTGTTTGTCAAAAAATAAAACAAGTTTCTAAACTTAAAAAAAGACTACATTAAATTGTTACTTTTTGCTTTTAGTTTATGTGGATTGGGTTTGCAATTGGTTCAGAAACTGCTAGAAGTGCTATGTTGTTTCAACCTAATTCACAAAGTGTTGGGGCACTGTGAAAAAAAACATACCGAGACTAAGAGTCCCAGGGGCAGAGAAAGTTGGGGAACTTCCACCTTGGACTGATCATGGCTCACAACAGTTTAGATTGAGCAAGAGCAAAGATGGAGCTGGAACTTACTTTATCTGAAACCCATAGACGGTATACACACAAATGAACCTGTATAAAGAGAGGAGGGCAATGCGGGAGGAAAACAAGCAATGGTGGCTGCTGGCTAGGGTACTGGTGTCTAGCTGAGTGCACATTCAGAACCATATATCCATGCAAGCAGTTTTTCCTGGAGGATTCTTCCTTCCAGCTTTCTGTTAGTGCTTCCTAGGACTCAGCGACTCCCTTCCCCTGTGGTTCTTGGCTTTCCCACCTCTGCCTGGTCACTTCTCTCCACATACTAGAGGCAGATCTGGGACCTCAAAGCCTCCAGCCACTGTCATAAACCAACTTCTACCATCATACTAGCCATGGGCAGGGCACCTGTGCCCAGACTGAGGCCACAAAGCACCAGGCTGTTCTGCCGCTAGTCCCATGGGGCCTATAAATTGCAAGGTATCTATTAGGGCCCCATAATTCTTCTAGGTCAGATCCAGCCTGAACTCAATCAAGTGCCCAGCACTGGCCAGGCTGCACCCTGCCACTTCTCCAGGGGCTTCCATTACCTAGCACTCAAGATGGCTGTACTCATGGTTCTATAACCTGGAGTTACTGTACACCCATTCGTGCCTCCTCTTGCCCTGTACCTGCTCCCCTTACCTATTTCTGTTCTCTGTGGTGCTATTTTATTACCAGCTGTTATGGCTTCGACTTGAACACCCTCCTAAATTCATGTGCTAAAAGTTTCCTTCCCCAACTGGTAGATTTTTAGGAGATAATTGGCTCATGGGGACTCTAATTGGATTAATTGGACTCAATTGGATGAGTCCTTTGATGGACTGTAATTGATGGCATTGTGGGGAGGTGACAAAAATGGAAAGTGGTATCTAGTTGAAAACAGTGGATCATAGGGACCTGATTTTAGGGACTCTGTCTGGTCCCTGGTTCCTTCCTCTCTGGCTCCTCCCTGCATCTCTGCTTCCTAGCCTTCATGAGGTAAGAAGCTTTGCTGCACCAGTCCTTTCCCCATGATGTTCTGCCTGGGAAATGGAACCAGCAACCATGGACTGAACGTTCTGAAACCATAAGCAGAAAAACATCAGTCCTTCCTTCAGTTGCTTTTTCTCAGGTGCTTTGTCACAACCACAGAAAGCTGATGAACGCATCATCTCAGGACGGAATGATCTTGGGTATGGCTTTCTTTCTCAGTTTTTGGCTGTCTGCCCCACTAGAGAGGTAGCTACATGTGAATAGCGCCTGTCAGCACTCCACTGTTTTCCAGCTCCAGGGGCAGTGCCAGGCACTTGAATTGACACCATTGGGATCTGCTGACTGACTGACCAATGCTCACATGGTCCTAGGAGGTAGGTGCTGTGCCTCCATTTCACAGAACATAGATAAAGCCTAGAGTTCAGCCCCTACACTGAGCCTTAGCCTAGAGAACGCTCTGCTAGTGTTGCCCCTCTGGCCTTAGTGCCCCTGATCTCCTTTATAGGGAAATGCAGAAGGTAGACCAAGATGCCACGTGCTCTGGGCTCCCACAGCCAGGTTCAGGTGTGCGCATTCAAGGAAGCAGAATACCCAAGAGAGTCTGGGTAGGGGTTGGGGATTTAGCTCAGTAGTAGAACGCTTGCCTAGCAAGCTGGAAGCCCTGGGTTCGGTCCTCAGCACCAAAAACAAAAAAACTGAAAAAAAGAAAGTCTGGGTAGACAGAGTCCAGTGGGGCTGGCTGGAGATCAGCAGGGCAGGCTGACAGGGACACATTCTTTTCTGCAGACATCTCCACCCTGCAGGCCTTGGTTTCCCCATTTTTGCACAAGGAAATGAGAGGAATCTGCCCACATGAACTCTCTGATCCTCAAATGTCTTCTCTCATCTGAGCCCTTTCCCTCATCCCGCCTGGTTATGAGCTGACCCAGTGCACCCTAGCCTCTGGTCCTCAACACACTCAGTCTTCTATGGGCAGCACCACTTATAGATGAAGATCCCAAAGCCCAGAGGGGCCCCTCTCCTGGGCTCATGTCATCAGCAGATGACAGACATGCAGAGGACTGGCCCCAGCTCCCGAAGCCCCCATGCGATCCCCAGCTTTGTGTGCCAAGCTGCTTGGTGCATTGAACCATTTTCTCTGTAGCTGGTGAGTACCAGACAGAGATGTTTCCCAGTGAGTTATTTCCAGAGCATCTGGCAAAGGCAGGGAGAGATGTAAAGAATTTTCTTTAAAACAAAACAAAACTTCCACAGTGGCAGGGGAGGGCTATAAGAGAAATCAAGGCTCCCACGAGAACCAATGTTCCACATCTGAACCCCAGGGGGCACGAACCCACCCAAGGTCACCTCACAATGGGACCCATGCTGAGAGAGCCTCTCTTGCTATCAGCCATGTGGCCTCCCCAGCCTCAGGAGCTGGACTGGTCACCACAAAGACCCTCTGGGAAGGAAGCCATGGCAGAAGGCCAGTGTCCTTTATTCAAGTTGACCTGACGCCAAGTTGATGTGTGACCTTATACAAGTTACTTGAGCTCTCTGAGATTCTGAATTTCCTGGTTTGTCTGAAGAGGAAATAAATGTGTCTTCCTACCTAAAAGTAAAATACCTAGGAATTAAGGGGCAGGGGGATCTGGTGGTATGTGTGACCCTCACAGGTGTGGGTGAGAGCTGGGTGTGGCACACTGATCTCCATCAGGTCCTTAGCAAGTGGCCACCACATGCAAGTTCAAATTTCCTATGGGCTCAGACATGCATGGCTGAGGTTCCTGTCCTTGACACCACGTCACAGGACACTGCAGAAGAAAAATTCACAGTGAGGCTTTTCCCTAAGACTTGAGGCATGTGCCTGGGCCTGGCTGGAGTGACAGTGTGGTGCCTCCTCTCCAGCACAGGAGGTCAGCGAAGAAAAAATGAGCCACACTAAATCTCCCGCCCACCTGCACCCCAAGAGCCTCCCTGGGCATGCTGTAGGTTCTCTGCAGACTGCAAACCCTGAGCTGCATGCTGGCCATGCATGCCACAGCCCATCAACTGAGGGCTGGAGCATGAGGGAGGAACGGGGAGGGTACAGGCCCTGTCCATCAGCTGGGCACAGGCTAGGCCCAGTCTTTCTCCACAGAGGTTATCCTGGCTTGCCCAGGCTACTGGAGGGCACGAGGCTGAAGGACACTTCTCAGGCCAAGCAGGGCACCCTGCGCCTTCTGCCATACTCCAAATCCTCCACGCTGCCCCATCCAGCTGGAGGAGTAGCAGGTCTCAGAAGAGCGAGGACTTTATGCTCTGACATTCACCCAAGCAGAGGTTTGTTCAACTTTGCTGCTGCTTCAGTGTCCTCTCTGTAGAACAAGTGTTCCAATTCCCACTGGGAGAAGCTGCTGAAAGGCTTGGGAGGGTCCGGGTCACGCCAAGGGTGAGCTGGAAGTCCAGCACACATTCACAGAGTGCACAGTAAGTCCCACACCTCCCTGCATACAGTGCAGACTGTCCAAGGACAGAAATCCAAGCACAGAGCCACTGTTCCAACATTTTTTGATTTTAAAATCAGCAATGCCATCTGAGCATGAAAAGAGCACTCTTTTCTCATCTTTCCCATAATTTCCCCATCCCATGTCAACATCAAAGGGGCAGAGATATGGCAGAGATGGGGTACCAGGGTCCTGCACCAGCCCCGACCCCCAGCTCCATGCACAGCCCACACAGAGCCTAGGAGGGGCAGGGGCTGCCACTGAGCAGGACCCGGGAGGATGTCACAGGAGACCCTGAGGGATATCAGGGAGGACGTAGGACCACGTGCACTCTGAGACCCCGCACCCACCCATGGATGCAGCCAGGTCCCAATTCTCCACCAGTCGTGTTTCCAAGCAGCCAGATGCCACGCCAGCAGCCCGCCTGTACTTCATCAGAATTCAGCAAAAGGGACATAAATAAATAAAGAAAACTGCAGAGTTCCTTTCTTCTAACGATCGCCAGCATGCAGGCACTTAAAGAGGCAATGTTTTTTTTTTCCAGAAGAACAATAGGTGAGAGGCATCCAGACGGTGGGAGAATATTTTTTTGTCAGATATTATTGTTAGCTGCATTTAAAAATAAAACAAGCAAAGCAGGCAGGGGCCTCATTGAGATTTCTGTCAGACCCAAAAGGTTTCCTGTGTTTCAACTTTTGTTTATTTGTTTGTTTTTGTCAATACGTTAGTGTCTAAAATTTGTAACACACACGCTCACAGCTAGAAAAGCTCCCCCATCGGAGAACAGTGTTTGGAAACACAATCCTTTTCATGTCTTTCAGCTGGGGCTCCATGGCTAGCTGGTGGCTTAATATGGATTCCATTCTCATCATCATCTGTGTCCTCCCTGCCGACGGGACACATGGATTTTTCCTGCTCTAAATGGTTCATGCCATTTCAGGCCAGACTGGCTTCAGAAAAATGGGCCACTCACCTTTTAGACAAAGCTCCTGATGCTCTGTCAGGTTCCATCAGGCACAGTTCCCATGGCCCCATTACTGAGTGTTCCCGGCCCACTGTGTGTGGTGCAGGCCAGGAAAGTGTCCCCAAAGAGCGCAGACCAGGAAGACAGAGGCAGGAAGGCTGTTTCTGGTTCCACTGCTAGGTGTGAGGGGCCTAGGAAGTCCTCCTTGGTCTTTGCTGTCCTCTCTCCACGGAGGTGACAGAGGTGCATTCGAGAACAGAAGTCCTGATATAGGCAGATACCATGGATCTCTTTAAAAGGGAACCCTGGTGCCCAGGCCCTTCCTTTCCTCTGGACCATTCATGCTATGGCAGCCAAAGGCTGGTGTAGGGCAATGTTTTAGCAGGGTCCACAGGAGACTAGGGTTCTCCAGGAATATACTGGACTCATCGACAGCTGAGCTCCTCTCCATAGACCTTGAAAGCCCCTGGCCTGGCCACCCCAGGATGTTGCTGGGGACTAGCATGGCACAGACAGAGTCTGTCTCTGGGGGGATAGCATGTCATGGACCCCTGCTAGCCTCCCTCACCCTCACGGTACCAAGGTAGAGAGACCCAGGGAGAATCAGCCACCTCACCTGCTTAAGGCACAGGATTGCCAGGTAATCCTTGGGTATCTGAGAAAGCTTTAATTTCAAATAACCAATAAAACTTTAGTGTAATTATGTCTCCAATATCACCATGGCTTGTGCTTATCCTAACAGTTTTCACTGTGTCTCTGAAATTGACATTTAACTGGGAGTTCTGGTTTTGTCTTTGTCTTTCCAAAAGCTGGCCACTCTCCCAGGGCACACAGTATAGGCACCAGCCCCACTCCAGCTCTCCTTTCCTTCTCAACCCTTCCACCTCCATCCCTCTCTAATCTCTGTAGGGAACCGGGTCACCACAGCATGCTCAGGAGCAAGTACCTTCACCTCTCCAGCTGGGAAACAAGGTGGGCCCCAATCAACCCTAATATTTTTGATGGGGCACAGAATAATTTGTAGCCTGCTGTGTCAGTGAAGGTTTGTGCAAGGGATGGATGGATGGTAAGAGGATGGGTGGGTGGATGGATAGACAGATGGGTGGACGGAAGGATGGATGGACAGATGGTGGGTGGGTAGATGGATGAAGGGGTAAGTGGGTAGGTGGATGGTGAATACATAGATGGATAGATGGATGGGTAGGTGGTGGATGGATGGGTAGGTGGTGGATGGATGGGTAGGTTGGGAGGTGGACTGATGAATGAGTAAGCAGGGTAGGTGGGTGGATGGATGGGAGAATGGATAGAGTGACTGGGCAGCAGTCCCTCTGTCTGGGTTCTGGGGAGGGAATGCAAAGAGGGATGAAGGATACACATGTGATTGGGATTCTCCCACTGGGAGCAGCATTGAGGCTCTCAGCCC